>CM046668.1:3806191-4026191 GCA_025594165.1 Tamias sibiricus | reverse complement strand
CCCTCGTCCTCCTTCAAGTCTGAAGACACCAAGGGAGCAGCAGCTATGACATCTTCAAGATTGGAGGACGAGTGCGTCCTGCAGGCAGACCACCCCGAG
Organism: Tamias sibiricus; assembly: GCA_025594165.1. Taxonomy (NCBI): domain Eukaryota; kingdom Metazoa; phylum Chordata; class Mammalia; order Rodentia; family Sciuridae; genus Tamias; species Tamias sibiricus. The sequence goes on along the minus strand of CM046668.1, from coordinate 4,026,092 downwards.
GGGACTGGGGCTGCCTGCTTAGGAGGGAGCTGTCACCAGAGGAACTGGTGGCCCCAGGGCAATAATGCGTCAGGACTCACAGAAGCGGGAGGTGGTGGCCAGCCAGACCGCAGTGTGAGGACTGCTCCTCAGCACCCACCCCTCAGGTTCCCCCCACGTGACCTGACTCTCAAGTCAACAGGGCTAGGGATGCCTGGTCCCCTGCTGTCCCAGCATGCCAAGCCCTGTCCCACCCCCAGATCCACAGAGGATCTCGGGCCTGCTCTCCGGCTGTCCCCTGGACTCTGCCGCTGCCTCTCCCCTTAGGGGCCTCTGCTCACTGGACGGCAGGGGCTGGCGCGCTCACCTGCCCTCCCTCCCACCCAGCTCTGGGAAGTCAGAGGGGACTCTGAACGCCACGGGTTCCACGTGGCCGCCACACACCTCCAGCCCAGCCTTTTCAGTCCTCGGGTCTCTGGGGTGGCCTTGGTTCCCGTGCGCAGTTCTTGCTGCCGCGGCGCGGGCCCTGCTGCTCTACTGCGCAGGGAGCCGCTGTGCCCTGGGAGCTGTCCCGCGTCCTGTCAGGGTTTGGCGCGTGTGCCCAGAGGCTCTGCTGGTGCTGAGGAGCAGGAGGGGGTGGCGAGGGCCCGCCTTCCCCTGTCCTCTGCAGCTTCCTAGTGTCCTTGTGCTTCCCAGAGCCCTCGTCGGGCTGCCCCAGGGACACAAGCCCCAGAGCAGGCCAGTCCCAGTGCCCAGGACCTGGCTTGGCTTTCCGAGCGTGGCCTGTTTCTGGGACCCAGTGCCTCCTTTCCTGGGTCCATTCCCTGGCTCTGGGGACACGTCTCCCTGTGGCTTCCCTGGCTGACAGGGCCACAGAGGTCCATCTTTTTGATGTCCCTCATGGCCACCCAGTCTGATCTCTTTGCACCTGGCAGGGCCCCTGTGCCACTCCCACCCCAGCGCCTGGAAGGTCCTCGAAGCTCCACGCAGGACAGCCTCATGGCCTGCCTCTCAGCCTGGCATCGGTCCTCAGCCTGAGGTCTCTGTCACTAGTTCTTCCATGACCTCTCCTCTGTTCTCTTCCGGAACCTCTTGGCTTCTTCCAGCAGGACGTCTGCATCCTGATCTTCACTCTGGTTCCTTAAGAGGAATTTCTGGGCCAGGAGGGAGAGAAGGGCGTGCACCCTGCCTTCTTTTTCTCTTTTTTTTTTTTTTTTTTTTTTTTTTTTTGTGGTACCGGGGATTGAACTCAGGGGCACTCGACCACTGGGCCACATCCCCAGCCCTTTTTTGTATTTTATTTGGAGACAGGGTCTCACTGAGTTGCTAAGTGCCTCGCCCTTGCTGAGGCTGGCTTTGAACTCGCGATCCTCCTGCCTCAGCCTCCCAAAGTGCTGGGATTACAGGCGTGCGCCACCGCGCCCGGCTGCACCCTGCCTTCTGCAGGGACGGAGGCAGAGTGGACCTCACCTGGACAGCTCTCAACCAGCGGGGCCTGAGCGAGGCAGCCTGGTCGGCACGGGGTGCTGAACCTCTTGACCCGTGCGTAGTGCTGAAGCTGCACTGACGTTTAAGTCACAGTATGGGCACAATTAGCACAACTAACGAGTAGATTAAACTTACAAAATTACAAGTTAGTGTATTTATACTTGCAAAGAGCAAAGAACTGAGTTAGAGACCTGTGCACGCCCTCCTCAAAGGCAGAGCCCTGGTGCAGGGCTCCCTCCTCCCCAGGGTGGCAGAGCCAGAACCCAGATGTTCCCTGATGCGCAAGTCAGGGGCCCACAGCACTGCTGCACCTGAGCCTGCACCTGAGCCACGTCACTCGGCCGAGGCTTCCCGATACTTGGGCGAGATGAACACGGGCCTGTGGCCTGGATCCCAGACTGCGGCAGAGCCATCAGGCCGGCAGAGCAGGACCAGGGCGCATACCAGGCAGAGGGAAGCAGGGCCTCGGAGAACCCAGGCCCCTCGAATTTGTGGCAACAGGAAGCTGAGGGCCACCTGCACAGGCGAGCTCACCGCCCACAGCCCTGGACACCCGGAATGCAGCGCCTGCCGGGCTGCAGAAGCAGGCCCCTCACACACTCACCTCGCAGCGGCACGGCAGGCCCCCCGCACGCCAGCCCTTGATCCCCAGCTTCCAGCCCCCAGCTCTAAGATACAATTTCTTTTCTTTATATTTACTTAGTCTGTAGCATTCTGGGACAGCAGCAGAAAACAGGCTAAGACAGAAACTGCCCCCACCGTCAAACTCCTATTCGGTTCTTAAAACCCAAATGCCCCTCCTCCCCAAAGCCCTCTTGGCCACAACTGCTGGCACACACCGCACAGGATCTGTGTCCACCCTCCCCGCAGCTCCTGGACCCCCGGAGCTCAGCACCGCAGCACACTGCGCCTCCAGGCCCCTTCCCCACGCAAACCTCCGTTTCTATTCCTTCTACTGCTGAAGTCCTGGAGGATCTGCGGGCCTCCTGGCCTCCAGCTCCCTGGAGGACGGGCCCAAGCCACCCTCCTGCGGCATGTGAGCGGGCTGCCTCTGGCCCCGCCAGACCCCTGCCCGGTCTGTCCCTCTTCAGTGGACTCCCCGCAGGGAGGCCCCGCCCCCTCGGACACCCTTCTTCAGCCAGTCTCCTGGTCGCCGTCCCTCTCAGTGGACGCTCCTTCCTCAGCCCCTGGGCTGGCTGTCCCTCTGTCCAGCACGCCGAGCCTCCACGGTGGGACAGCCCAGGCCGGCTCCTTGGTCCTCCCTCCCTCTGGATCTGACCAAAGCCAGCGCCTGGCACAGCCCTGGCCCCGTCCCAGGCCCTCTCTCTGTGGCGGCCTGATGCGAACGTCTTCACCTCTCTCCACCAGTGGCCTGCTCTTCCCTGCTCCCAGCTGACGGCCTGCCCCGCGCACGCTGAGTGTCGACAGCTACAAGGGACGTAACTTGACTTTCTAAAATAAAAACCGTCGTGTAACCTACTGAGATCTGCACCTACGCTGGACAGCCTGCTGCCTACGGCACGTAGGAACAGACCTTCTGTGGCCACCAGGAAGCTGCCCACACTTCTGTTCCACCGTTCCTGCTTTCTCCATCCACTGCAGAGTTCAAGCCCAGTGCCACCCATCGCGCTTGAACCTCCTCACTGGCGCCCCACTGCAACTCTCTGCAACACAGAGTGCGCGTCGGGGGCGCTGGCCTCGAGTCCGCAGGACTGCAGGCGGGCTGGCTGCTTCCGGCGTCGCGGTGTTGCCCGCAACGCCACACAAACACCACCCGCTCACAGGAAAGCTGTGCTCCAGCACAGCTCTCAGCCCAGGGGGACACAGGGTCCCCTCTGCCGCTCTCCTCCCCAGCACGCCAGCACCTGCGGCCTGTGCATGGGTGACATAGCAGAAGGCTCTGCATGCGAGGCCTTGGGCCGCCCCCAACAGGGCCAAGCACACACCTGCACTCCGCCTGCAGGACCCTGCAAGCCCCCGAGGGTCTGTCCCCACACACAGCTGGACCAGGTGCCCAGCCCCAGCCCTCACCATGAGTCTCCTATATGCAGCAGGAGTCCCTGGAGGACAGGCCCGTGGCCTCCAGCCCTGGCAAGGACTTCCGCACCCACAGGGACAGCTGAAGGATGCCCGGCTGCTGGGGCCCTGAGGCCCCCTTACTCCCCGCCCCCAAGGGCCCAGCAGTACTCCACACCTCAGTGAGCAGCTGTGCCACGGCCCACTGCCCCCATCTCACCAGGGCAGGGCCTGCCCCACCCCGACAGCTCAGTCCTGACCTGGCTCCCCCGGGGAAGCCTTTTTGAGTGAAGTTCTCTTGGGCCTGATTCCTTCCACACCCACTCAGCAGCCATAGGGTCATCTCCAAGAACACAGACCCTGCCCCAGCCCTGCTCAGAGCCCCCAAGGGCGTCAGTGTGGTGCTCAGAACAAAAGCTATATGGTGCACTCCCTTCCTCTTCACCACACTGGCCTCTTGCATCCTTAAGGCCCACCCCAGGGCCTTTGCACTTGTCAGGCATCTGTCTGGGATGAATTCCTTCTGATCTCTAAGAGGCTGCCTCATAGCACTGGTCTCCATTCAAGTGCCCCCTCCCCAGGCAGACCTTTCTGGTCCAGCTCCTTGGGTGCACCACCCCTGCCCACCTGGCAGCACCCGTCTGTCCTTCCTTCTTCATGCCCTCACTATGGTCTCACCCATAATTTTAATTGCTTATTGTCTACACTGTCTCCTCTACCTGCCTGAACCAGGGTCCCTCAGGCTTTATCTTACTCAGTGCTGGGCACATGAAAGTGTTCTTCTGTACAGATTTACTAAGTGAACAGGTGGCCATATCGCCGAGTCTGTGCACCTGACACCACCGTGAACCAGCCGGATTGATCCATGCAAATGAGAAACTGAGTCCGAGAAGCACCTAAGTCACTGCTCAGGACCACAGAAGCTCTTCCAAATCTCCCTCAAAAATAGGACTTTCCTTTCCAGGCCTTCTGCACAGATGACAAGGAAAACAAATATCAGAGCTACAGCCTCAGTGGACAGAGTTCCCATCTCAGATATGATTAATCCAAGATATGCTATTAGCCTTGCAACTGTGGTTGCTTTCTAAAAATTTGTCTTCTGGAGAACTAACTGTTGCACTTGCCTTCAAAACTGGGCATATTTATAATAAATGAGAAAAATTTTGTGTTTTTCCGTTTTCAAATCCAGACTATTGTCCTATTTCTTAGGATTCACTGTAAGGCATGATTTCAAGGAAACACAGGGAGTAGAGAGGAGCTATGAAAAGGAGTTGGTGAGACTGCCCAGGCCTGGTATGTGTGTGGGGTCACTCAGACCAGCGTTCAGGTCCACAGTGCCTGGGGGACGGTCCCTGCTGCCCTGGAGGTCTGTGCAGCCAGGTGCTCCCATACTCTTCACCTTCAAAATGCCTTCAGGCCCCAGGAGGGTCCCCACACTGGGCTTTAGGTGTGGCTTCTGCAAACGCGGGCACTGGTGGAGCACTGGTTCTGCTGCTTCTGGATGGCTCACTGGTTTCTGCCATTTTAAACCACCTTTGGCAGGCGAGAGGGGTGGCAATTTCTGAGCATGTGTGAAAACAGCCCTCATGGGCTACACCCAGGGCTTGGTGCAGGCACTAGCCACCAGGGAATAGTGTTCAGGTCTGTGTGCTCAAAACACGGGAGGCGGCACGTGGCCCTCGCCCCACCTGTCCGCCCCTTCCCTGGGCACCTGTCGTGGCTTTCACGCCCTTCCCTCTGGCAACAGAGGGTTCACCCAAGTAAGGCCACGGGGCCTGGGGAGGCCATGGCCAGACCTCCGCTTTTCTACTCCCACAGGGCCTGGGGCCAAGGGCCTCTCCGTGTTCCCGGCTCTGCCCGAGGACACGGGGAGCGACGTCAGGGAGGCCACGCGGGGCGGAGGGCGCGGGGAACCCCGCGCTGGGCCGGCGCAGGCCGTTTTGCGTGGCCGGGGCCTGGCGTCCACACTGGGCTGCGCGGGGGCGGCGGGCCCGGCGGGGCGGCGCGGAGGGCGGTGGGCGCCGGGCCGGCCCCGCCGCGGGAGCGGGCGGCCAGGGGCGCGGGGCGCGTGCGTGGGCGCGGGCCGGGCGGCGCGGAGGGCGCGGGCCGGGCCGGGCCGTGGGCGGGGGCCGCGCGGGCGGCGGAGACCCGCACTGGGCGGCGGGCCCGGACGGCCCGGAGCGCCCGCGGCGGCGGGACCCGGCGGGCGGCGGCGGGCGGGCGCGCAGGGCGATCCCGGAGCGGCTCCGGAAATCCAGCCGGGTTTTGACTCCGATCGCCCACGGCGCCCGCGGCCGGCGAATGTAACAAAGAACAGTCGGCATGGCGGCTGGACCGGGGCGGGCGGGCGCGGCGGGGCGGGCGGGCGCCGGGCGGCGGCGGGCGGGCGGCGCGGGCCGGGCCGGGGGCGCGCGCCGGGGCGGGCGGCGGGCCGGGCCCGGGGCTTTACCTGCCTTTGGAATGTGCAGAGCGGGATCGGATCCGGACTCCGGGTTGCGATCCGCTCCGGAAACTGCGCAGCACCGGAAGCCGGGGGGCGGCGGCGCGGCATCGTGGGAGTTGTAGTGCGCGGCCGGGCGGGGCGGGGCGGGGCGCGTGGGACGCGGTGCCGGGAGCGGGCGGCGCGGAGTGGGGGACGGCGAGCCGGGGAGCGGGCGGCGTGGACGGGGTGCGGGGAGCGGGCGGCGCGGAGTGGGGGACGGCGAGCCGGGGAACGGGCGGCGTGGACGGGGTGTCGGGGAGCGGGCGGCGTGGACGGGGTGTCGGGGAGCGGGCGGCGTGGACGGGGTGTCGGGGGAGCGGGCGGCGTGGACGGGGTGTCGGGGAGCGGGCGGCGCGGAGTGGGGGACGGCGAGCCGGGGAGCGGGCGGGGTGCCGGGGAGCGGGGGAGGGCGCATGGACGGGCCGGGGAACGGGCGGCGTGGACGGGGTGCCGGGGAGCGGGCGGCGTGGAGTGGGGGACGGCGAGCCGGGAGCGGGCGGCGTGGACGGGGTGTCGGGGAGCGGGGGAGGGCGCATGGACGGGCCGGGGAACGGGCGGCGTGGACGGGGTGCCGGGGAGCGGGCGGCGTGGAGTGGGGGACGGCGAGCCGGGGAGCGGGCGGCGTGGACGGGGTGCCGGGAGCGGGGGAGGGCGCATGGACGGGCCGGGGAACGGGCGGCGTGGACGGGGTGTCGGGGAGCGGGCGGCGCGGAGTGGACGGGGAGCGGGCGGCGTGGACGGGGTGTCGGGGAGCGGGCGGCGCGGAGTGGGGGACGGCGAGCCGGGGAGCGGGCGGCGTGGACGGGGTGCCGGGAGCGGGGGAGGGCGCATGGACGGGCCGGGGAACGGCGGCGTGGACGGGGTGCCGGGGAACGGGCGGCGCGGAGTGGGGGACGGCGAGCCGGGGAGCGGGCGGCGTGGACGGGGTGCCGGGAGCGGGGGAGGGTGCATGGACATGGACGGGCCGGGGAACGGGCGGCGTGGACGGGGTGTCGGGGAGCGGGGGAGGGCGCGTGGACGGGGTGTCGGGGAGCGGGCGGCGCGGAGTGGGGGACGGCGAGCCGGGGAGCGGGCGGCGTGGACGGGGTGCCGGGAGCGGGGGAGGGCGCATGGACGGGCCGGGGAACAGGCGGCGTGGACGGGGTGTCGGGGAGTGGGCGGCGTGGACGGGGTGCCGGGGAGCGGGGGAGGGGCATGGACGGGCTGGGGAACGGGCGGCGTGGACGGGATGTCGGGGAGCAGGCGAGGGGCGCGTGGAGGGGGGTGTGTCGGGGGGCGGGCGGTGTGGACGCGGGGCCGGGGAGCGGGCGGTGTGGACGGGGTGTCGGGGAGCGGGCGAGGGCGCGTGGAGGGGGTGTCGGGGGGCGGGCGGTGTGGACGCGGGGCCGGGGAGCGGGCGGCGTGGACGGGGTGTCAGGGAGCGGGCCAGGATGCGTGGAGGGGCCGGGAGCTGGCGGCGTGGACTTGGGGTTGGGGGTGCTGGCGGTGTGTCGGGCTGAAGGAGAGCGTGTGGCGGGCTGTGTGAACCGGGACAGGGGAATGTGTGATGCGCGGCTTGGCCCGGGAGCTGGGGAGCGGCAGCATGGACGGGGCACCTGGAGGAGTGGTGGCGGGCGGCGGCAGGCAACCTGGAGCTCAGGACCAACTGCAAGAGCAGGACTGTAGCGGGAGGCTTGGAAGCGGCCGGCATGGGGCGGAGGGCGCTATGCGGCCACTCAAGGTCCAGCCCCGCGGCGCCTTTTCTCCCGAGGGCTGCGAGGTGTCGCGGTTTCCGAGGGTGTAAGGCGGTGGTGATGATGGAGGGGGTCGAGCTTTCTCCAGATCGGGCTGGGGTAGCCGGCTTGCGAGTTCTGAGGTTAGCCCGTGTTAGCATTCTGGGCTGGCGTTTTGTTTGATTTGTAGGCCCGGCAGCCCCAGAGCTGGGGTCTGAATCCCCCCAGGGGCTTCACTCCATGGCAGTCTTGGCTGCTTCCAAGTGAAAAGCTTGAGACAGGGAAGCACCCCTTCATGGAGTGTGTGCGCTACCAAATGCCTGTAATCCCCAGACTCAGAGGTACAGATGGGCTGGGCAACTTCACACCACCCTGTCTTAAAGTTACAAGGACTGGGGATGTGGCTCAGTGCTAGAGGGCTTGGCCAGCATGCGTGAGAGCCTGCCCTAAAAATAAAAAAAGCGTGCAATGACAAAATACTGGAAATAGAAGGACTCGAGCGGTCATAATCTAGTCCTGGGTTCTCCAGTTCAGAGGGGCACATTGTTGCCCATTTCTGCCTGCCAAAACTTCCAATGAGAGGAGGAGGAACTGGGGAAATTTGTTTGAAACTGGTACCAAATCACTCACAAAAAGAAAAATGCAGTGTTTCTTAAGCTTATGGGAAGACATTTAATTACAGTGTCTGTAATAAGGGACAAACAGTATTCCAAGGAGGGGCTTTTTATTAGGTTAGCAAAAAAATAAAAGGTGGTTCATATATTACTTAGGAGGGACTCTAAAGGAACACTGGCATCCTGAGCTGGTGGGAGGGTAAGTTGGTAGACCCTCCGTCCAGGCAGTTTGTGCACACCCATAGATTCCAGGTGCCTTGGGCCCACCAATTCCACATGGAGTTCACCCTGCAGAGATGCACTGTACAGAGTGGCACCTGTGTAAGGTTAGTTGTAACTAAATGCCATTCACAGGGAAGTATTGGGTGCCCCTGGGCAGCCCATGGGTTACAAGGTCTTGTAGCAGAAAGGACAGGTGTTCAGTGGGCTCCCTGCTTGTGCCCCTGCCCCAACATCTACAGTGGCTTCCCAGTCGCAGTGCAGAAAACTGACCCAGGGCATCTCTCACCTTTCCAGAACAACTCACCTGTCCACTCCCCTCCTCCGACCCCACCACACAGGGCCACCTACCTCCTGCCAGCTTTCCTTCTGTTTCTCCACCTTCAAACACCCCCAGGTTTCCCACCGCCGTCTCTTCATTCAGGTTTTTGCCCAAATGCTCTCCAGCCCTCTCTACTCAGCTACAGCTGACGAACACCACTGCACCCCCACGTGCACCCCTTCTGGCCATCACTCAGGTGGCCGGTTCTCTGAGTCTCTGCACACACAGCAGGTACCAACATGCATGGACAAAAGCAGGTTGTTGACAGAAAGTGGCAGGTCATAGCAAGAGTGAAAGACAGAGTAACAAAAGACCTTGTGGGGGCTGGGGTTGTGGCTCAGCGGTGGAGCGCTGGTCTAGCATGTGAGTGGCCTGGGTTCGATCCTCAGCACCACATAAAAATAAAAGCATTGTGTACAACTAAAACAAATATTAAAAAAAGACCTTGTGGTTTAGATATGAGGTGTCCCCCATAACCCATGTGTGACAGTATAGGAATCAGGTGAAAATGATTAGATTATGAGGGATTGCATTACTCCGCTGGTAAGGGTTAACTGGATGATAACAGTAGGCAGGTGGGGTGTGGCTAGAAGAAGGTTGTTGTAAGCTGCCTGTCATGGCCAGCCACAACGCCGCGGGAGGAAAACTCTCGGAGGCAGAGTAAAGATACTACTACTTTTACTTCTACTTTCTTAGAGAGAGAAAGAAAGATTTTTCTTCTTCTTAGAAAGAGCTTAGAGAGAAAGATTAGAGATAGCTTTTTCTTCTTCTTCTTCTTAGAGCTTAGAGAAAAAGATAGAGCTTTTTCTTCATCTTCTTAAGAGCTTAGAGAGAAAGAGAGCTTGAAAGAGAGAGATTTCTTCTTTAGAGAGAGAGCTTAGCTTTTAGAGCTTCTTTCTTCTTTCTTCTTTCTTCCTCGGGAACCTCGGTCTAACTCTGACCAGCCATTACTTCTTCTATCTGGTTTCTCTTCTGTAACCGCTCTGCCTACGTTCTGGCCGCTCTGATTCTTTTCTTCTTCTCCGAACGGAACTCTTCTTCCGACCGAGAATGAATTCATTCTTCTCCTGACTCCGACCGCTTTCGCCCGGTTATATACCTTTAGCTTTGCGGGTACCTCACGTGCATTTACAGGTGCGTCACATACATACTTATTATCAGGTGGAACTTATGGCTTCCAGCTGACCGCAATAGCCATCTCCCTAATTGGGGCTCCTTCAGGTTGTCACTTGGGGGTGTGCCTTTGGGGTTTATATTTTGCCCCTGTTGAGCAGAGCCTCTCTACTTCCTGGTTGCCCTGAACTGCCTTCCTCTGCCAGGCCTTCCTGCCCTGATGCCCTGCCTCACCTTTGGCCCAGAGCTGTAGAGTCAGTTGATCGGAGACTGAACTTCTGAAATCATGAGCCAAAATAAACTTGTCCTCTGTGTTGTTTTTGTCACAGCAATGAAAAAGCTAACTAAAACAGAATTGGTACTGAAAAGTGGGACCTTTGCTGTGACTAATGCGACCATGTGGTTCAGAAGCTTTTGGAGCTGGTTTATGTGGCATGGTGAGGGCGGGGGTGGGGGGTTGGGGAGTGGGATGGAAAGTTTAGATGTGTAAGCAGAGCTGGACGGGGACTGCAGTGAGTTCAGGCGACCTGAATGCCATTGGCACTGGAGAGAGTAAAGAGGCTTCAGCGGAGAGGATGTGATTGGAAGTTGGACTAGTGGCCATTCATGTGATGTTCTGACAAAGAGGTTATCTACATTTTGCCCACATCCTGAGACTTCTTGTGAGGCTGAATTTAGAGGTGATGTAGTGATTTTTAACTTAAAGGCAGCACCGCATTCAGACAATGGCATGAATGTTGCTGGTGGATTTTAGCCAAGCTTGCCATGGTAACCAGGAGCAGAAAGATTTCATAAACCTTGCTGGCAGAAAGGTGTGAGTAAAACTGGGGCTGCAGATATGTGGCTGTTAAAGAAGTCATAACCACCAAGGAGATAATAGGAAAGATGGCTCGAGGGCATTTCAGGAATTGGAAAGACCACACCCATCTCTTTCTCCAGGGTATAAAGATAAAAAAAATTTTGAGAAGAGATCATAGGGGCATCCAACTTGGGGGACATGCTAGTAAATTTGGGGTTTGTTTTTACCATGCTCAGCCACCCAGGCATGCAGGGGCTGCTGCCACCATGGTCCCAGGAGGCTTAGCTACTGGTAGGTCAAGGTGGTGGCAGACCTTGGCATCCATCACATGGTGCTGGTTCTGCAGGAGTGAAGGCTGCTGGAGTTTAGGGCTCACGAAGGCTTCCACAGAGATTGCGAAGGAAGGCCCGGGAAGCCGGGCAGAGCGCAGCAGGGTCAGGGTCCCTGTGGGCTGTCCCTGAGAGGGCGAGGCACGGAGATGTGAGAAGGAAGCCAAAAGCTTCAGTGGAGACCCCAAAGATCAAGAGACGCCAGTAACGTGGGACGTCACCTGAGGGAAGCTGCAGGAATTGAGCAGACGCAGCACAGAGAGGCCACAGGGCAGAGCTGCACAGCCCCGGGAGAACGGCGACAGGACTTGCTTGCCTCGCTGGACTTCAGTCTTGCTTTGGTCCCATCCCTCCTTTCGATGCCCCTATTTTTCTGCAGTGGAATGGGAATGTTTGCTCCGGGCCACTAACTATTGGATGTACACAACTTGCTTTTGCCCTTTACAGGGGACAGTATTCATGAGTTTAGCTTAAGTCTTGGATGAGAGTTTGGACTTGGACTTTGGGGCAATGGTAGGACTGTTGAGACTGTAGGGACTCCTGGAAGTGGACCGAGTGTCTTTTGCATTGTGCTATGGGCATGAGCTTTTGGGTGCCAGGGACAGAATGTTAGGGTTTAAATAAATGTGAAGTGCCCCCCAGAAGCTCATGTGAGATAATGCAAGAATTTTCAGGGGTGAGACGATTAGGTTATTAGAGGTGTAATCTTTTTTTTAATATTTATTTATTTGCTTTTAGTTGTACACAATGCATTTATTTGTACGTGGTGCTGAGGATTGAACCCAGGCCGTGCACAAGCTAGGCCAGCGCTCTACCGCTGAGCCACAATCCCAGCCCTAGAGGTGTAATCTTATCAGTGGATTGATCTGCTGATGGATTGTAACTGTAGGCAGGTGGAGTGTGGCTGGAGGAGGTGGGTCCCTGGGTTGTGACTTTGGGGTTTATGTTTGTCCCTGGTGAGCAGAGCTCTCGCTCTGCTTCCTAGTCACCCTGTCCTGAGCTGCTTTCCTCTACCATGCCCTCAGCCAGGAAGTCCTGCCTCACCTCAGGCCCAGAGCTGTGGAGTTGGCCGAGGTAACTGTGGGCCCACGTAAACGTTTCCTTCTCTACACTGCCCGTCAGGTCTTTTGGCCACAGTAACAAAAAGGCTGCGACACACCTCAAACCCCCGCCCCCTGCCCTTTCTCACGTTAGTGCCCACAATGCGGCTGGCATTCAGTTCACGCTCACGACAGTCGCTGTGTTGCTATGAAAATTCTGTGTGTTCAGGCTGTTTCTTCAATAAAGGCTGGAAATAGCACCTTCTAAGGCAAAGTTATACCCTCAATTTGAAAGTTAGAAAAAAAGTGTCCAAAGTTTCATTATGAACACGGATGCAACACAGTCTTTGAATCGTGAGGAGAAAAAAAAAGGAAAAGCAACTCACTATAAAGGATGTTCTCGTGGGCGAGAGCTTTGGATGTGCTCTGCAGTGCAGGGTGACGGTACCACACAGGGTCCGATTCCCCAGGGTGACAATAGGGCACCTTTGTTCTCAGAGCCTGCTGAAGGGCTGAGGGTGACACGTCCCGGTGGCCCCCTCCCACAGCCTCAGCTAGACAGTGAGGGACAGGTGGGTGTGTGAGGGAGATGGCGGGGCAGGCGTGGCCAACAGGTGAAACTGGGTGAGTGGTGGATGAGTTGTGGTAGGTCCGAAGTTTTTAAAAATTAATTGAGGATTCGTTAGAAACAGAAGTGCTTCTGTTACCATCAGCCTAGGTACGCTGACCCCAAGGGATGTGTTCCCTGAGGGTGCAGCTTGCAGGAGCCCTGTTTGGGGAGATGGCTTAAATTGCGGTTGACTATGGGCCATGGAGATTTGGGCATTGTCGCCTTCCGTAGTCTCACAGGACTTGGCCCGGGATCTCGAGTGACTTGGCCGAGATTGCTGATCGGGTCAGCGCCATTTTGGTGGTGTGTGTGGCGCGTGTTAGTCGTTGATAGAGCCAGAGAGAAAAGTTATCAGAATAAAAAGCTGTTTGTCTCCAGTTTGCCTCTGAACTTCTTCCCGCGGCTTCGTTGCTCCAAGCGGCCATCGCTTCAGGCGGCGACAGCAGCTCCCTGCCCTGGTGGTGGCTCTCCCAACCCCACACTTCACCTGCTCTGTTTCCTGCTCACCTAGACGTGAACTCCTTCAGTGTGAGCATCACAGACAGCCCTGGGCTCCTCTCCGTCCACCACTAGCTTTTACTTTATTTTTTAAAATCTGGTTAATTTTTATGCAGATAGAGGGGAGTCTAATCCACAAATAAGTGAATTCCTACTATGTGCAAAGCGTGGCGTTTCACCCGGCACAGGCAGCACTGAAGGGCAGACAGGCCACGTGAGGCCATTGACTTTAACCTCTGCGCTTGAGTTGGCGCAGGCAGAGTTAGGGGGTGGGGGGTGTGGGCCTGGCCCCCCCACCAGGCTACCTGGGCTAATACTGATGCTGCCACCTGTCAGCTCCGTGAGCTTGGGCAAGTCACTCAACACTGTGCCTCAGCTTCCTAATCTGTAGGGCTGAGGTAGATCACAGTTCACAGAGTCATTTGAAAGAGCCTATGAGTTACCACATACAAAGCACTCTAAAAAATTCCTTGGCATATAGTGAGTGTCCAGTTAGTATTAGGTGCTCTTGTGACCTTGAGTCTTTGACTTTTCTATGGAAGCCATGCTCACTACCCAGCTAGGACATAAATCCCTGTGTCCCCTGGCTCATCGCAGTGCCTATGGTGAAGCAGTGACGACACCAGCTGGTCACTGTATGCCCAAGGCACCTGTGCATCCAGCTTCGCGTTGACATATTGATGACATCAGTATAGACCCATGGGCAGAAAGCCACTAGATCTGAATACCTGTCACTGCAGGTGTGACCTGGCATTGCCAGTGTGAACAGTGGTGGCTGGGTGTGGGGTGGGCTGTGGTCACAGTGACAGCAGATGCTTCCAGGTTGCCCCCCGGGAGGGAGGGTCTGCCTTGGTACTCTCCATCGAGGGAAGTCACCGTGCTGTGTCATCCGTCTGGTGTTTCATTATCAAGTACTCACTGACAGGTGCACAGCACCTCATGGCGTGCGGTACCTGAGGTCAAAGCAACATGTCGTTGGTGTCCCCTCCGGCATCCAGCTCCGCTGGGGACACTGGGGGCTGGTGAGCAGGGGAGGATGGGTGGAAGCCGAGCTTCTGCGCCTGAGAGCTCAGTCTCCACAAGGGGGCGCTGGCTGGGTAAGCCTGGGGACGCAGGAACTGCCACTCTGCCAATGAGCCAGTGGAAAGGAAGCGCGGGCAGGGCGCAAGGCCCGGAGAGGGCTGGGCAGCAGCAGGCAGGGCCGGGGCACCCTTGGTGGCAGACACACTTCATGAGAAGGCAGGGCTTGATCACTGGAACAGCGAGGGGGCTGCTGGGTCAAGGGTGTGTATTCTGGAACGCCCAGGATGGTTGAAATGGATCATTCTGGGCAGTGTAGACGGACTGGCAGAAACACAGTGTCTGCTGGGTGGTGACCAGCAGGGGAGGTTGAAAAGCTGACATATTAGGACATCTGGCGTCCAGCAGCTCAGTGCAGCCTCCTGGACAGCGGGCACGAGGCTGGACCACAGGGCAGAGGACGCTCAGGCCCGAGTCTAACCAAGTCCTGACCCGGGCACTGACGGTGCCGCCTGCACGTGCAGGAAGCTGCAGTCTGGAGGCAGCTGGGCGCTCCGGGCGCCCTGAGGCCCAGGCCTTCTGCCCCTGCCAGCGAGTCTTCCCAGGGAAGCTGGGCCTCAGCGTTTGCTCCTGAGTGACGGGTCCACACCTGAAGGGCAGGCGGCTGCAGCCGCCCACACGTGCTGAGCAGGCGGGAATCGGATAGCTGAGAGGAAGGGCGGCGGGGGCCTGGGGCCCCCTCTCCCCCAAGGGACCCTGCACTCTCCAAGGCCCCCCACATCTTCCCTGGGGGCCCCTGCACTCTCTGAGGGGGCTCCTACCTTCCCTGGGGGCCCTGCCCTCTCCGAGGGGGCCCCACTCTCTCCTCAGGGCACCTGCCCTCCAAATGCTCGGGCCTGCAGGGGGCATGGGACTGGGGAGAAGCAGAACGATGGCTGTGGAGGGCCAGGGGCCTTCAGGGTGGGGCAGGACACGTCTCCGACCATGCCAGGCCCCGCTGCCCACCACAGAAACCTCACCCAGCCCCACACAAGCAGATACCCTGGCATCCGCGTCTGAGCCCGCACCTGCCCCCTGCACCTATGTCTTGCAAGCAGAAGTCCAAGGACAGACAAACATGTCCTGCCTTCAGCTCCTGGTGGACGGTGCCCCTTGGGGTTTTCCAGGTCAACATAGGGCCCATGGCAGCCACTGCAGGTGACAACAGTCCAAGGCATGCCCTCAAGATGCCTTGACCCTCCTGCTTTGCTCCCGAAGGTGCCCCCAAGCCCCGGGCTTCCCTTCCCAGGCTTGCAGAGCCCACAATGCACCATGGCCTGAAAGGCACTGGAAGTGCTTTCTATGGCAAGTTATTTTAGCCTCAGGCCTAGACTGATGCTTAGTGGCTTAAAAATCTTATCAGAAACTTAGAGAAAATTCCCTTGCCAAGAACTAAGGATGAAGCCGACACGAGGGGGGCCTGCCTCCTCTTAGGTCAGCTGGTCTGATGGTTAGTCCCGTGCAGGAACAGAGAAAGGCCGCAATTCAGAGACCCCTGGAGGTGGTCCTGGGACTCTTGGGACATCCAGGGCTCCACAAAACACAAGGACACCCAAGTGCGTGGTGTTGCATGTGCAATTTATTTCTTTCAAAGGTCATTCATGTCCTAGCCACACGTTCTTCCGAGGAAACTGCCCAGAGCCAAGGGCTCAGGCCCACAAGAACCGGCACCTGTTTTTAAAGTGCTTCCGAGGAATACAGTCATCGCCGTGGCATTGGCCACTACACTCAGGCCACGCCAGACCTTTCCTCGCACCTGGGAGAACTTTCTCTTTTTAAAACACAGGTTTGACGTGGCGTGGGGAGAAGACCAGGCTGCTGGCCGAGTGACGGTGGAGCATCTGACCCGGCTGAGTCGGCAGGTGGACAAGCACCCAGGGCCTCCCAGCACGGGAACAGGAGTGCAGGGGACAGTGAGCCGAAGATAACCTGAGCTTGTTGTGCAGGGCTAGGCGTTGCTTTGGTAATCACGCTGGGCCAGCTTGGGGCCGTGGAGAGAGGGGCTGACGTGAGGCTCAGTACCCAGGCCCGTTTTCTGTCTCCGAGAGACACATTTTGACTTCCAGTGTCCATCAATTTGTATTCTGTGGGTTCAAGGCCGAAAACCTTGAGTTCATTACCTAGAAAACACCCGCTTTGGGTGACAGCAATGTAAATTAATCTTTCCCTTTCTGCTCAAGAAAAATCGCAACTCTCTGTAGATGTGGCCAGTAAGACCCAAGCAAAAGTCCAGACGGGCACCTAATTTTTAATTGGTTGGCAGCAACTGGCCAAGTAGCCATGGTGAGGACCAAGGGCTGGTTGTGAACTTAAACTTGAAACTAGATTGATAAAGTGCTCTGTTTAATCCTCTTTGTCACAGCAGGTTTTCAGCTGGAACAAAGAGACCCCTACCTTTGTTATTGCTACATTAACACACACGCGCACACACACACACACGCGCGCGTGCGCACGCGCGTCCACTGCATTCCCCACAACAGATGCAGGCTCATCCTCAGGCAGAGGAAGACGGGGCTGCCAGCCCATTCAGGCCCACATGAGCACCTGCTCAAGAGAGGCAGACCCACATCGGCATTGGTGTTCATGAGGAATCACCTTGAAAATACCTCTCCGGGAGCTTGGGTGGCACAATCAGTTAGCACGTGGGACTTATACATGCCATTCTGCAGAAATTCCATCAAGACAAAAAAACCAAGATCCTCAACTGGGGATAAAGGAGATTGACACATGAGTGCGGTCAGCATTCAGTGTACGATCTTAGTCACCTTTAAGACACTCACTTTTAACATAAATACCTCACGCTGTTTAAAAAAAAAAAAAGCGACCTGGAGGAACAGTGTGGAAGGGAATTTCACAGTATTGACACAGCCCATTCCTCTGGGTGTCTTCTGCACGCTGGCAGCAGTTTTCTCTATGACCCGGGAAAGGGCACTCAGAGATGGCAAGGGTGCACCCCCAGGAAGCGAGCCCCTGACCTGGGTGTTTAACAGCAATAGAACACTCTTGGGAAACCTGGGAATGGGGTGGTGGAAAACATTTCTTCTATTTTTTAAATTGAGCCCACCTGAATTTCAAAGCCAAACAGACCAAAAAAAATTTTTAAAAGATTATATAAGTTGAGCATCCCTGATCCCAAAATCCAAAACCTGAAACTTTCAAAGCATCAAGGAGCTCAAATAGTTTTGAATTTTCAGGCACTTCAGATTTTGGATTTTTGGATTGGGGATATTCGATTGGTAAAGTCTGTTCACACATTCAAAATCCAAAACCACTCTGCAATACTTTTGGCCTAAGCATTTCAGGTAAGGGATGCCCAACCTATACTAACATTTGTGATGGAATCTGGAATTCGGACACATAACACCCTCTTAGAATTGATTCTCAGATGTCACAGGTTCTGCCCATCGCAAGACAAGGACAGTAATACTTCAACTAAAACAAACATTGGGGTGAACTTCCCATCCCAAAAAGCTAGTGGTAATCACTCACTTTAGGGACCAACTTGCTATTAACATACTTCGGAACTTTACAATAGTCAACATTCAAATGCAATCTGAAAAAAACAAAAAAAACCGTGGTTCAAAAGTCATTTTAAAGTCACTTGATAATTCCCGAACACCCAAGAATTTTTTAATGTGCATTTAAAAGCGAAATTACCAGTGTAGTTTTTAAATCTCTCCCTCAAAAATATGAAAGAAAAAAAAGTCCTTTGGTTTGGACTCTCACCAAGGGGCTGCTCCTTGATGGCTCTAGTCCCCCGAAATACACTTCGAAGGGTTAACGGAGCCATCAGAAGGTGCGCGCCCACTTGCCCATCTGCAGGAGGTCAGGGTCACACCAGCCTTTTCCATCTTACTGGAAGAACACCAATCGCATTAAGGGGTCAAAACCTGTCACCCCAGTGACAATCACTCTTTAGCAAGCACGTCCTCTGTCATTCCACATTCCAGAGGAGTGGAGCAATGTGCAGACCTGTGAATGACCCAAGCCGCAGGCGAGCCGATGAGGGAAGCCGCTTGCTAGGTACACAGGGGTTTTAAAGTATGTACCAAGCTTCTCATTTTTCCCACTGGAAACCAAAACAAGGTCAACCCCAAAATGTGGCCAGGAGCACCGTTCACAGCAGAAATCTGAAGAGCTCATAAAGTGAATCTCTGTGTTTGGCTGCTTGTTATGCGATTCCCTAAGATGGACACCTGAGATGCAAAATAATGTCTTCTAGTGCCCTGCAAGCGCTTTGTTTGGGCTGTAGGCGGGGGTGGTTAACTCCCTTATTGCTCCCAACTCCCCGGGCAGGCCCACCTCTCTCTCGTCCCGTCAGTGCACCAGACGGAAAGGAAACCTGCGCGTGGCCTGCTGCCTGGTGGCGTCCTGGGCTTCTGACGTGGCAGAGGAAGACGGAAGAACCACGTCAGCACTCACGTTACTTCCACTGGCAAGTGGGCTCGGGGTCACCGCGGGGAAGTGTTCCGTGTGGGACGCACAGGACATGCTTAGTGTTTGCATAAGTTTTCAGGTTCTATGGCTAACGGAAATGCCTCCCGGCAACTGTCGAAAATCTCATCAATTCCTATCATGATTTCTTTATCAAAACTTCTGCCGTGTTCCACCTCCCTGCCCTCAGGGCCAGGTGTACTTTTTAATTCTAAGCAGCAAATTAGGAGAGGTGACCCACCCGTTCTGTTCACAGTGACAGCCCAGAGGGGCACCCCTCCCAGGACATGGCCCAGGCAGGCCCCCAACACGCCCTGCTGGAGAGCTGTGAGGGTGAGAGACCGGACCCCAGCCGTCCCTCCCAGCCCCCCGAGCTGGCCTTTCTCCCTCGCAGTGCGCTCTTGTCCTGTCACCTCAGTGCTTAGGTGGGGCTGCAGGTCCCACCAGGACTCTGGGGGCACAGGGGCGTTGTCCGTTCCCTTTGGGGGAGGCTGGAGATGCACGTGGTTCTTTCCCTTCAAAGACCAGACTGTTGGGAAGAGCCAAGCTGGAGGAGCGGGCGCGTGGCAGCGCCGGCACCCGCGCTCGTCCTGGCGAGGCCCGCCTGGGGTGCCCGTCCTCCAGCTGCAGGGAGGGAGGGGGCGCCTACGTGCAGGGCTCCACGGGGGCCCCGTTCAGGGCGCTCTTGCCCCGGTGCCGGGACAGCAGCTTCTTGTTCAGCAGCCGGGTGAGGGTCGCCCCCTTCTTCCGGGCGCCCTCCTGCTGCTGCAGGAACACGAGGTCGTTGTGGGACTGGCTCAGGCTGGGGTCTTTCTGCGGGTGCCGTCGGCGGAAAAACAGCTTGGCACCCCTCCTTAAAATTCCTCCTGTAAGAGGGAAGCACAGGGCCATCAGGGCTGCGGCAGACCCCAAGGACCAGTCCAAAGTGAGAAGGAGGGCGCTGGGCGCCTCTGGGGAGGAGCCCGCCTGCCCGGCAGCCCCCGCTGGCCGGGCGCTGACCTGGCCCGGCGCTGACCTGGCCCTTCCTCGCACAGCGCTCTCGGGCGGAAGGAAAGGGCAGGGTGGGGGCCCAGCGGCGCAGCCCTTGCCAGCCCGCCGCGGAGGCGCTGGGTTTGATTCTCAGCACCACATATAAATAAAGGTCCAACTAAAAAGCAAAAATGATGGAAAGGAAAGAGGATCTGGCAGCGGGGACCGTGCGTCTGGACCATGGGGAGGCGTCCACAGCCACGCCCAAGGCAGCAGGTTCTTGTCACCTGGCCACAGGGCCCTCTGCCCCTCCCCGGCACCTGGGAGGTGTAAAGGGCAGCACAGTGCTGTGTACCCCAGGAAGCAGGGTCACCCGCAAAAGACCAGATTAGGGACCCTGAGAACAGCGGTACTCACTTTCTCAGGAAACTCGAATATTCGTTCTTTCGGGGGTCAGTTTTTTTATTTTTATTAATTCTTATAAAAATTCCTGGTCCTACTGTATATATACAACTATATACATATAATGTATACATTTATATGTTTTTTTAATACTTATTTATTTATTTTTTTAGTTGTACACAATGCTTTTATTTTTACATGGTGCTGAGGATCGAACCCGGGCTGTGCACATTCTAGGCGAGCACTCTACCACTGAGCCACAAACCCAGCCCCATTTATATGTTTTAATATATATGATTATAACATAAAGCATATATGTGTATTTATACACACAGCTGATATGACTAAGCCATATGGAAACTGTTGGTTGATCTTTTATTTTATATATATATATATATGTATATATATATATATATATACACATATACATTGGTTGTAGGTGGACACAATACCTTTATTTTTTATTTATGTGGTGCTGAGGATAGAACCCAGGGCCTCACATATGGGAGACGAGCACTCTACCACTGAGCCCCAGCCCCAGCCCCTGTTAGTTGATCTTTTTAACCTACAGAACCTCAGTTTGGGGGTAGGGTGTAACTCAGTGGTAGAACACTGGCCTAGCACGCACAAGGCCCTGAGTTCAATTCCCAGCACTGCAAATAAAGGGGAAAAAAGAAGGGCCCCTCGATTTTGTACGGCTTGACCGCCTGCACGGGATCTCGGGTGGGAGGCTGCACAGTGGCCCCAGGAGCCACATCAACAGCAGCGGTTCCCCGGGGTCAGGCGCAGGCAGCGCTCAGCTGCTTCTCCACAACGGAGCTGAGCGCCCTTGCGGGCAGGGTCCGGCCAGTCCTGTGTTTTAAGCCAGGCCAAGAAATTCATCACCACTTGCAGGGAGGTGTCAGTGACTGGAAGAAGACCGACCTGATCACCGAGTTGAGGAGGCTTAGCTTCAGTTTGGAGCTGGCAACTGTGTCACAGACACACTCAGTCACCATGATGTGTGCCAATAGCCACCAGGTTACTGGAAGGAGAGGATCAGGCCATCCACTCCTGTGAATGGACAGAGGCCCATATGGGGGGCCACCGAGGGCAGGAAGACCTGTCTGGCAAGCTGGGGTCAACTAGCAGTGACTAAGAGCCACTCTGGGGCTGGGCTGGCTTTGGGGCTGAGCCTCCCTGTCCTGGATAAGAAGCTGGGTTTCTCCAGGAGTGGGCTGGATTAAACCTGCTCAATCCTGAAAACATTTCTCTGTAAATACAACAAATCAACTATTCTGAAGAATCACTATGGCGTATTTTTACAGGTATCTAAAGTTGGGAGCCCATAAGTTTCAGGGATGCTGGAAAGAATAGGAGGGCATTAGGGAACAGATGTGAGTGGTGGAGACATGGGGGACAGTTCTGTCAACTGGGCCCATTCTGCTGGCCCCACTGGCTTTCTTTTAAAATGCAATTTGCCTGCAGCCCTGCCAGACTCCAGTCAGTAGGCTGCGTGCATTCCTCGCAGACCTCCTGTCATCTGCAGCAGAAACGCAGGCCCCAAGTGCCGTAAGAAGAGCGCAGGTTTCCCTGGGGGAGGGAGGTGTCTGTGACCCTTGCGCAGACCCGGATCCAGAACTCAGGGAGATAAAGATAATTCCTCCAACCATAAACTCCGTAAGAACAGATTCCAATTAGAAGCAGTCAGCATGATCCAAAGTGACTCAGAGTTGCCCTGGCCCTTTACCATGTGCAGTGGGGACTTGGAAGTCTGAGGTCACCCTGCTGTCAGTCAAACAGGGGGACCTGGGCGGGACTCTCTGGAAACTTCCCAGGACCCAGAACAAAACTGGAGGGCAGGAGGGGCATGTCATCCTTCTCTCTGAGAGACTCAGTCTGTCCCTTGAGAGTGTCCCCTCGTCCCCTTTTCTGATCCCTTCACTAAACTTTGCTGTTCTTTTACTAAGTCTGCGTCTTGCCTGGAATGCTCTCAGGCAAGAGCACAGGAATCAGGTAAGACCTCCCCGGCTGCCCGCTTCTGCCCCAGGTCTCTTGAAACACAGGGAAGGCAGCAGGATGTGTAAATGGCAGCAGGTCTGTGGGACACACATCCCCAGAAAATGCCACTGTCATGAAAGACCTACGTAAGCGGGCATCGGGACGGCTGGTAACCTCCTCCAGCGGAACACAGCTCTGGGTTGGTCTGGTGAATAGAATCCCACGGGTATCGAACGGCACATGCTGGGCACAGTGGGGGCTCCCAGGCAGGGGACCCCAGCTGGGAGGGGGCTCTGTGCCCTGACAGTTCCTCAGGCTGGAGGTCCTTCTGTCCTACAGGGGCTGCTTCTGGGTGAACCTGGACATCCCTGAAGCAATGCAAGGCCACCACATTTGGAGTAGAGGCCAAGTGGGGGCATCTGAGATGGGGGTCAGTGGAATCCTGGGGAAAGGAACAAACCAGTCTGTGTCCCTTATCAACCCCCGCGGGCGGTGTGTCCTGAGAGGCCAGCCCTAAAGCCACTTCATAAGTGTCCCTGCACTGGAATTCAGCCTGGAGGCTAGAGCCAGGGCCTGAGGTGTGTGCAGGGCCTTAACGGTGTCCTTCCAAGGTCCCCATGGAACTCGGCACCCCAAGGACCTCAGAAACGGAACCCTTTTTTGGAGAGAGCATCTTTACAGAAACAATCAAAGGAAAGTGAGGGCACCAGGGGAGCTGGTCCAACACGCCTGGCCCCGTGAAACAGGGACGTTTGGACACAGAGGGACGGTGACGTGAAGACGCAGGGACGCCCCGCAGAGACAAGGCAGAGGCCGGGCAGCGCTGCCACAGCTAAGGAAGGCCAGAGGGCCACACAGCCCAGGAGCCAGGAGAGGCGGCACCGGCTCTCCCGGGCCTCAGGGGAGCCCCTGTTGACGCGTCCCTCTTGGACTTCTGGCCTCTGGCCGGAGACACGGACCCCGTTGTCTGAACCACTCGGTGTGCGACACCCTGTCCTGGCCTAGGAGACCAACACAGCCAGAAAGGCCAGGGGGGCGTCTGGCTGAAGACAGGGTCCAGACACCCAGCACCTCCTCCTGCTGGGCCCCGGGACCCTGGTGGCCAAGGAGAAGAGGGGCACCAGAGAGGCGGCCAGCGGGGGCAGTGTCCTCAGCCCTGGGCCATGTCCAGCAGCCAGCATCTGCCAGAGAGGGGCTGGGCAGCAAGGCCTTGGCTTCCCTCTGGCTAGTCTTCTCCTGCTGTGTCATATCTGCTGTCCCTGGGCTGTGCAGACACAGGGCTGTGGGGACAGAAGGCACAGTGGCCGCCTGCAGGGCACCGGGTTCAAGTGGACAAGCGCTGGTCCCCGGGGTTAAAGGGAAGCCAGAACCTGGACACAGGCACGGGTCTTTAGAGTACTGTAGGGGCCTTGCTCTCCTTCTGATGGCCACGGCCACGGCCACCTGCCAAGGGCAGCCGCAGGGCGACTGTCTGCACGCGGAGCTGCAGCGTCAGGAGCTCAGCCTGCACGCAAGCCCGCGGGCCAGGAGCAGCGCCTGGTCCTGTCCACCCCCGCGGCTGTGGGGGTTTCTACCAGGGTGTCAGCGGTGGGCACTGCGCACTGCGGGGGGGGGCCTCTGGCGGGCCTCGCAACAGCTCTGCCTTCTGTCCCGTCCCTGTCCAGCGTCACCTGTGCCCCGAGACACGCTCTCTGCAGAGGATCGTGGGACTCACACGTGCCCCCCTGACCTGACCCCTCGGATTCTGTGGGGATGACACCGGCTTCTGGACTAGAGGACAGTCCTCGAGGGGACGCACGGAGACTCGCAATGCCAGGATGGCTCCCCACAGCCCGACGGGAGGGAGGCGGGACCCTTGTTCACAGCGTGGGCGGGAGGACAGGTTGAGGCCACTGGCTGGCTAGGGGGAGAGAGAGAGGGCTCTCTGCCTCGGAAGCCTGCGTCCCCGGGCCTGGCCCGTGCTGCTACGTCTGGGATGCAGGATGAGTGCCCACCCCAGGAGTGGCCGCTGGAGCGAGGGCCGCGTCCGTGCCCCTGGGAGGAGCAGCAGATGGCTGCCTGCCGGTGGACAGAAGCTCCCCAGGCCCTCCCCGCCAGCACGGCTCGGGCAGGACTCTGGGACAACTGCAGCAACAGAGAGGGACACCGGGGCGTGGGGCGATGCCAAGGCCCGCTGGACCAGAGGCTTGCTGTCAGCCGTAAAGGGCACCCAGCACGGACAGGCCGTTTGGTCCTCTTTCGGAACACCGGCCAAAGCCTGTCTGAACCTGCTGCCACGCACAATTGGAGGAACTATGGCCACAGGCTTGCTGGGTGACCAGGGACACAGCCGCTCCATTGGTGAATGTAAGGGTGGCCCAGAGGGATGAGTGCCCTTGCCTACTGCTGGGAAGTAATGCTACCTGGAGTCTACCCATTGGCTTCTTGACTGCTGACCACAATGGCCAGTGTTCCGTGTCGATTTGGCCACAGAGCCCAGTGATTCAATAGACACAGGGCTCGGTGTTACTCAGGAGGTATTTTATACATGGAGCTAACACTCCTGACTTTGAGGGGGTTACCCTGGATAATGTGGGTGGGCCTGGCCCAATTAGCTGAAGGATTTAAGTGTGAACACAGGTTTATCTAGAGAATAAATTTTGACTCAACACTGTAGTTCCCCCCTCTAGCCTGCCACCTGCCCTGCATATTTTGGACTTGTCAGCCCCACCCTTGTGTGAGGCGGTTCCTTAAACTATAGAAGCTATTGGTTTCTTCCCTGAGAAACACTAATACTACAGATCATGGTTTGGTAGGTCCTACTTAACTCGGAGCCACACAATCTACTACCCTTTCCTTACAGGGAAGTCCTGTGTCCCGCCCCTGCAAGAGCAGCTGTGTCCACTGTGATTTCAGGACACCTGACTGCTACCTGTGCCCCGGGCTGTGGGAGCCAGACTGAGCCCTCACCCCCAACCATGGCCTCCAGGGGCCCGAAGGGTGCAATCTGGGAAGCAGATGGTGATTTCCAGAGGGTGGAGAGCGGGAGGGAGCAGGGGAGGCTGGGGAGGGTGCAGAGGGACACGTCTCCATCACATGTTTGGGGAGCTTGAAGAAGGTAGGAACATCTATTACCCGGATCTGACCAGACACACGACACATCCCGACAAAGCCCCTAGATGTTAACAGCTGGGCGCTCATCAAACACCTCAAAGCTGTTCAAGGAGACACCACCCCCAGCTGCCTGGCTTGATCATCCACACTGCGCATGCTCTCCGTCACCACACCATCCACACTGCGCATGCTCCCCGTCACCACACCATCCACACTGCGCATGCTCCCCATCACCACACCATCCACACTGCGCATGCTCCCCGTCACCACACCATGCCATGCCTTTGTACGATCAACACAATTAATAAAACAAAAATGTAGATGATGACAAAAAAAAAAGGTACAGCTTGCAGGTTATCTGAAATTTGAGACAAATAATTGAGATTTTTAAACAGGAGACAGAAAAAAAAAAAAAAGTTTTGCCCTGGTTCTAGAGGGAAAAGATCACAAGGAGGCTGACGTATAAACAAATACACAAAGGAAATAAAAATAATCATTCTAAATTACAGCTCTAATGTCTCACATATTGCCAAAATTTATTTCTACTTGCTCTTTGGAGTCTATAAATAGCTAATGGAGGAATCATCTTAAAGTCCTACAGGTAGGAAACCAATGGCCAAAAGCGTCCTGCAGAACTGCGGTTTGGGCTGAGGACAGCTCTCAAACGCAGGCGGGACAGGCAAAAGCCAGGGCCGTGGGAGGGGAAGCCAGGCTCCCTGCGCCCCCCAGCCCACACCCCAGGCCAGCGCTGCGGGCTGCAGGCAGCGCAAGGCGGGGCAGCGGGCCTGGCTGCAGAGGACGCAGGGACCTCCCTCTCCCGGCGCTTTCTCTTAGCAAGGCAACACGTAATTAAAAAGATAGAAGACGAAAAGGACTTACTGTGCAGACACTTAACTCTGGGCGGCAGAGCGATCCTCTTAAGTGAGGGGGAAGGGCACGGAGGCAGGGAGCGGAGAGGTAAAAGAAAGCACGCAAGAGCCAATCAGAACGCGAGGAAGAGGACCGTGTCCATCACGCGCGGCGCCAAGTCGCGCAGCGGACACGCGGCAAGGTTTCCACCCCCGCCCCCCAGGGTCTCCCTTGATGCTCTTGTGACAAAATACACCCTTGATTCCCATCCTGGCTGGTTCCACGGTTTGGTGGTCCCCACCCATTCACACTGTTGGGAGCTCTGTCAATACTTCCTTAGATTACAAATAACCCTAAGCTCTGGGCACCGGTTTCCCGTGTTGGATGCACTACTGCACTACACAGGTGTCCCCAACCAGCACCATTCCAGAAGAATTCCAAATACCGCATTCCCGGGAGTCTCCCAGACTCCCGCTAGCACAGCGGATACAGGTGGTCTGTAAACCACCAGAAGTAAGTTTAAAAGGAGCACAAACTCCACAGATTCACTCCCCTGTTAGTTTCATTTTTTTTTTTTTTTTCTGGAGTAAAATGAGAATGATTGGCAACCACAACATAGTCTAAGATTCTGATGACATCTCAGAGATGCTAAATGCACATCCCTTGGAAAACACTGGAATGGGGGAAAAAAATACTGGTTTTCAATTCATCCAAACACCTCCTTTAAAACAAAAAAACAAAAACAAAACCTGGGGTCAACGCATCAGTGCCCCCAGAGTGAAATGTGCTGCTCAGCTGAGTGACCTCGCCAGGTCCCCAGCCAAGTGCCCAGAGCCTGGCGCAAGTGAAGCGAGGGCCAGAGGCAGCCCAAGCCCCCATCGTGCCTGCCCGACCCCTAGATCCTCAGAGAAGGGGAGGGAGGAAGGCAGGGCACAGTGAGGATGGAAGCCCAGCCCAGGAGACTGTGGGAAGCCAGAGGGCGGGGGAGCAAGGGGTGGGGGAGGAGGACTGGCCGCTGGCCTCTGGGAGCACCAGGGAGGAGCAGGCTGGGTTCCAAGAGAGGGGGAGGCCGGTGTCCCCAGGCCCCTCGCTTTTCTTCCACCCGTCAATGGTTGAGGGACATGAAGCAACGATGGGTGGGGAGGGAGGACTCCCAGGCCCACGGGCTCTCACCCCAGCACACAGCGGACGCCCTGAGGGACTGTCTCAGTGAGGGCTGTTCTGTGCCCTACACGGTGCTCAGCAGCACCTGTCACCTCTACCCACAAGGTTCCAATAGCACCCCACTCCCTGTTGTGGCCCCCAAGCTGCCTCCAGACACTGCCCATGTTCTCCAGGACGAAGGAGAAGCAGGTGCCTGCGGCAGTGGGAGCAGAGGGCAGGACAGGGGGCGGCAGAAGAGCCCGGGGCCTGACCCCTGGAATGACCGAGAATTCCAAGGGTGCAAGGGTGCCCGTTCCTGGGAGTGCTGGAAAGCTGCGGGAGCCCGGGCGGGACAGAGCCAGGCGGGGCAGAGCCAGGAGGTCGAGGTCGCAGGGAGCTGCACCCACAGCCCCACTCCGCCCCCAGCCCCACCCACCCTGGCTGCTCCAGCGGCTCAGACTGCACTGGATGGAGGAGCTCAGGAGAGGGGCACCTGCGGTGGGCACAGTCCCCGCTACGGAGGACACCAAGCCCGCATGCATCTGAGATCTCTGAGCACCCTCCCCCACCGCAACCTGTTCCCACAGGTGACTGGGATGCCGTGGCCCAGGCCGAACTGCACACACCTGAGAAGAGGCGTGGCTGCACAGTGAGTGAGCATTTAGCATTAAGCTGAGAGAAAGTAACGGCTAGTCTAAGGCAGGCGTCTCCTTGCTGCTTTCCTCCTGTAGCCCCGTAGGGCTCAGGCAGGAAGCTGAGGTTGGGTCTGGTTTTGGTTTGAAGGGGAGCCGGGGGGCAGATGAGGGGAGTGCCAACCCCAGGCTGGAGACCAGGCCTCCTCCGCCTCGGCTGTCTCTGGCCCCACCTCGGACCTGGCTCCCGGGGGCCCTGAGAGCGGGGCAGCCCTGCTCCCAGGTGAACCCGACCCAGACGGGACGAACACGAACTGCCCCCACATGCAGAGCTGCCCTGCCACTCACCCACCAGGTCCCCAGGCTGCCACAGGCTCTCAGCACGGGGGTGGGGTGGGGCTCAGAGGACAGAGGGCAAGGGGGCTGATGGCAAGAGCTCAAGCAGGGTGGACACCAGTGCGAGAGTGAAGCCACCAAGCGGGGGGGACCAGGGCTCGGGAACAGGTACCTTTAGGCTTCTTGGCAGCACCAGGCTCCGAGGCGCTCAGGGAGCTCTCAGACAGCTCGTCCCCATCCAGCTCCAGGGGGCTGGGGCCACCCCACGCTGCCGCCGGGGGCTCCTTCTCCAAGTCCCAGGAGTCCGGCTCCTTCTCCTGGGGCTGCAGGGCAGCTGGGGCCTGCGCTGGCTCATCTTCCACTGGTGGGGCAAAGGCCACGGCTGCCTCCGGGGGGCACGGGCCAGAGGGAGCGTCCTGGCGGGCGCTGTCCATGGAGGACGCATAGTCCTGCATCAGGGCCGCCTCGTGGTCCTGAGAGAGGGACGTCTGTGGGGGAAATGCCCGTCAGAGCCTGAGTGAGTGCGGAGCCAGGGCAGGGCCGGATGCCAGGGGACCGTGGGAGGAGGGGCCTGGACACTAAAGAGCTCTGATGCTCACCCTGGGAGCTGCCGGGCTGGCCCCTGGGAGGGCACTGGGCCTCGGAGCTGCTAAGAATCAGGCCAGGGCTGGCCCCCTCCACAGCCCAGGTGCAGGCTGCCTGCAGCCAGCAGTGGCCCAGCGCTCACAGCCAAGGGCAGTCAGGACGCAGTGGGTCCCTCCTCACCACAGACAGGCCCAGCGCCCGGAGCCCAGAGGTGAGACAGTAGGTAAGGGGACAAATGAGGTGGGCCTGGTGTTTCAGATTTAGTCTTTCAATCTTGGTTCCCACAGTGTTTTTAGGCTACCCGCAAGCAGAACGTCCTTGGAAGGCACTTTGTATCCTTATAAGAATTGTATTATGCTTAAAATATACACAGGCTCTGAGCTCCTGGGGGGGGGGGGTCAGGCAGGTCAATGGGAAAGTGACTGAGAGGGCTGCAGGGCCCCCTGGGGGCTGCCATGCTGTCCTCACCTGGGTGGCACTGACACAGGTGAGCCTGCTTGGTGACAACTGCAGTTTAATAATGTAAGGACCAGCTTGCAGAAGTGCCTACTGACTCAAATGGGACAGTTTGGAAATCGATAAACATCATAGCCACAGTGGATTGCAGATATTAAATATTAAGATTTGTAAGCCTATGATTCTAAAATACAGCTGTAGAGGAAGCACGGGCCAGATGATCATGGGTCTTGCTTTTATTTTGCTCATTCATTTATCCAGGTCTGAAAAGAACAACTACTGGGCCAGGTGCTCTGGAGAGGGCCCCCTGTTGGCTCCTACTGGAAGTGCACCCAGGAACCCCAAAGAACTGGCCCCGGCCTGGGTGATGCTCAGGGCCACCTGTGAGCTGGTATCCTGGGGACCAAGGCCAGGTCACTCACACTCTGGGCACAATGGCAACCGTGGTGACTGGCCCTCTGCACCCTCCTTCAGCTGAAGGGTAGGTTTCTAGCACAGTCTCCAGCGCACCCTCCTTTGCCTGGGGGGTCCAACCCCACTCCCCGGGTCCCGGTTCAAGCTTCCTTCTCCTCACTGCACATCAGACCCTCCCAGCCATGCCACCAGCACTTCACTGGGAAACGTCAAAGCAGAGTCAGGGTCTCCCGTGGCCCTGCGCCCCGGGAGCTGCCCCCTGTAGCCTGGGCCACACAGCTGCCACTAGACAGCCCTGCCCCCTCCTGCTCCCACGGACACCCCAGGGAAGGAGCTGGGAAAGAGTGGGGGTTGGGTATTTTTTTTACAAAAGTCTTCATTTCTCTCAGATAACAAAAGAAATCAATATTTATTGCAAAAATTAAAATGCTTTGGAAATGTGTAATGTGGAAGAAGTTAAAAGTTCTCCCGAAACAGGGCGGTGGCGAGGGTGGGGTCTGCACCAAGGGCCGTCTTCCCTCAGCCTCCTTCCTGGTCAGGATGCGTCACCAACCTCTCAACACCCACTGGGCAGAAATCAGCAGCAGGAGCCGAGCAACCCCACTGCCCACAGCCCCCTGTGGGGAGAAGGTCATCTGACACCTGCAAGGGCACCTCCCTACACTGGCCTTGTGCCTGGACTGACCCCTTCAAGGGCAGGAGCCGAGGCCCCTGATGGACCCCCCCCACGTGGCCCTGGCCGTACCTTGGAGATCCCTGAAATGATGATGGTGCTCTTCTTCCGCGGCGACTTGAGTTTCAGCTTCGAGGACTCGCTGAGCTGCCGGATGGCGACCTCCGCGACCGGGTCGGAGCCGTTCAATACCAGCAGCTCTGCAGGAGGGAAGGCAGCAGCGAGCTCAGGAGTGAGCCAAAGGCTTCGGGGACTTCTGGGGGGCCGCAGATGCCTGGCAACACCTCTGGCAAAGGGCCAAGGAGTAGGTTCTGGAGGCTGTGCAGCCGACTCTCTGAAACAGCCCCTCTGTGCGGCTTGGATGAGGTTCAGCAGTAGGACTGCAAAGTGAGCCAAGCAGCAGGCGGACCACAGCGTCTCCACCCTCCTGGGGGGCTGGACCTTGACAGGCACAGGGCTGCTTCTCCTCTCTCCAAGACAGCTGTGCACACAGGGGACAGAGCCAGAGCCAGGAAGGCCGCACCGGCCAACGTGGCATGGCTTCAGAGTGCTCTTCACTACAGGAGCTCTTGGAAGAGCTGTGTACGCGGACCTCATTTGCTCATCCCCTGGACCCCCTGAAGCCAACTCATTTTCTTTTCTTCCCCCCCCCCCCCCAACCTCCATTTGACAAATGGGGAAGATGCCACACAGCCAGGTGAGAGATGGCCAGGAAGGTCTCTGACGCAAGGCCCCTGGTTACGACCTACACTGTTGGGCTGAGGAAATGTTAAAGTGGCAGGCGGGAGAAAGGGAGCGCTTCCTGTGCCAGCCTCAGCCGTGGCCTGAGGGCCAGAGAGGTCACTTTACAAAGGGAGTAGGTGGGGACTGCTGGCCAGAGGCCCTGGATGATACCACAGTCCCCAGTCAGAGCCTGGAGTCCCTCAGGAAGGAGTGGGCCTTTTGTTATTCATAATGAGCCTCTCTTAACTGCTCCCAGTTTATGCTAATAAGGCTCCCCTTGCTTCAGGGGAGAGGGGCAGGGACCAGGGGTCCCGGGTTAGTTCAATGACCAGTGATGCATCCACCATGCCAGTATAGTGGAGCCCCACAAATCCCTAAAGAAAGACTCAGAGGGCTTCTGGTCTGGCACCACCTACATGCCAGGAGGGGCACATCCCAGACTCCGTGGACAGAAGCTCCAGAGGTGGACCCTTCTTGCCCTGGTCCTGGGTGCCTGCTCCCTGGCTGTGTGTCTGTGCCCCCTGCCATAGCCTGGGGCATCTAAGGACGTGTCTCCTGCACTCTGAGTCCTGACTCCTAACTGGAAACGGGGGATCACAAGGTGGGGGATGCGATAGGTAGGGTCAGAGTGTGGGTCCCTGGGGAACGACTGCTGTGGCTGGTGTAGAAGCAGGAGGCGACAGTCTTGGGGCTGAGCCCCTAACCTGTGGTCTGGGCTAACTCCGGTGGCTAGTGTCAGAACTGAGCACCAGTAGGGCGCCCGGCTCGTGTTTGTGAGAAGGGGACTGCCTGGCTTTGCCACCACTTGGTGCCACAGTGCTGTGGGAAGAGGAACCGTTTGTCCTTAGCCTCTGCCCACAGAGAAGGGTCAAGAGAAAGGATCTGCTGAGGTCTCCTTGTCACCAAGGCAAAAGCCACCAAGGAAAGGGAGGCAGGACAGCTGCGCCCACAGCTATGCCCCGTGCTCTGGGGGGCCTGCTCACCAGGCCCAGGACGCCACAGTTGTCCTTGGTTGGTTCTACTGCCAGGGTGGTCTGAGGACGTCCACCCAGGTCTTTTAAAACCAGGCGAAGAGCCCTACAGCAGAGCTCCGCAGCGTACTGGGGCAGGGCCCTGAGGAAGGGCATCAGAAGTGGTGGCCAAAAGAGGGGCGTGGCCTGGGTCCTGGACAATGCAGGTGGCCCAGCAGGGCAGCAGCCTGGAGGCACAGGCGCCCTACAAGGGAAGGGCAGTTGCAAACCGCAGGACACAGACCCGTCCCAGGCCTGGGTGCTCACGGGGAGACCTGCTCCGGATGGCCAGCCTGGCCCCACCTCTGACCGCGGCAAGGCCGGAAACAGACAGGAGGGGTGAGCGAGAGAAGCGTCCACCTGCCCTTCTCTGACGGAGGTCACAGGAGGCCAAGGGGAAAGTTCAGTCCTAAATGCAGGTGGCGCTGTGATTTGGAGACACACACCTTTTCAAAGACGCTCATTCCCTGAAAATAACCACCAAAACCCGAAACGGGCATGGAGGGCTGAGAGCCATCCTAGCCAGCAGGCTTCAGCAGACGGCAGGCCACACCCCGGGCCTGGGTGGGCCGCCCCACAGTTCCGCTGCTCCAATAGCATCAATGTCACCAATGTGCTGAACAGCAGGAAGAATGATGTCCGGAAAGGCCTCCTCTGGGTTTTTGTATTTATTCTGTTAAAGTGTTCCCTCAAACCTAGCAGGGACTTGGTGTGACTCCTGGTCTTCCTGTGACTTCCCTGTTCTCAATTTCTACTTATCATTAAAAAAAGAACTCGGAAAAGGAATCTTGGCTTCTAGGCAGATGAGAGGCTTCCGAGAGCAGCTCAAAAGCCAAGCGCGTGCACTTGCTCACCCGTATCTGAAGAAGAGAAGGTCTTGCTGACGGGCGCACCGTGGCAGAGATGGCCTGGATGGAGATGTCCTTCTCAATGACCTTCACCTTGACGGGCGTCTTCACGGGAGACTCTGCGGGGAGAGAGCCTGTTACCCAGGGCAGGTCAAGTGGAGAATGGAGGGAAAGGACACCCTCGCTGCAGCCTCAGCCAAACCCAGGACAAAGTGGTGCTGGAGCCCAGACTTCAGGAAAGTTTCAGAAATGTTTTAACGGAGCCGGAGCTTCCCTCTGCGCTGCATACCCCCAACCGGAGCAAGTGGTCTGTTCCGGTGATGCTGCGTCATCACGGGTTTCGTTTACACGGCTCGAGACACCGCATGAACAAGCAATGGTACATCACACTTGCTCAGGGGTCTCCAAGGTAGTAGCCATGGGGACAGGTCCAGAACTCAGCCAGATCTGAATAGGAAAGGCATGCCATGCCTTCTCATGCGTGACGTTTAACTTAAGAAATTCTATGCTGACCACCTGCTTAGAACTTTCTAGATGGCGTGCTCTCCCTGCGTGAATGTGATTCACCTGGATGGGGCCGTATCGGAGGGCAACTATTTATAATACCTAGTGGACTTGAGCTTCAGAAGAGACCACAGAGTTGAACCCTGTGCCAGCTTACCAGGCATTTCTTTGATAGAACAGAAAGGTAAGTGTCCAATGTCAAAGCAAGCTCAAGTCTCACCAGCGGCCACCCCTCCTGTCCTGAGGTCACCTTACTAGGCCCAGGGCAGCAGGCCAGAGCCCTCTGCCTTCGCGAAGCCAGCGAGGGGACTGTGCCCCAGTGTCTCACCAGAGCTCAGCGGGGACGCCCTCCCCACATCGTAGCGAGGCTTGGTCTTCACGGCAGTGACAGTAGTGACCACGGTCCCACACGGCATCACTGTGCGGTCCTTTTCTATCTTTGCAGCAGCAACAGGGGGAGGGGTTTGCCAGGATTTCAGTTCCCCGGGTTCTATGTAAGAAAACTGCAGAGAAGCCTGGTTGTTTGTTTTGTAGCACGCTTTCCCCACAGCACCAGGGGGTTTGGTTCCAGGACCCCCCAGAATGCCAGCATCCTCAGCCACTCAAGTCCTATATGAAATGGTGAAGACTGCGCAGAACCAACTTACACTCCCAGATGCTTGAAATGGTCCCTAGATGACTTACAATCCCTCCTAATGGAAATGTGGTGTGAGTAGTCACCAGACCTATTACCCAGGGAACAATGACAAGAAGAAAGGTCTGTGCAGATGTGACCTCCCCACGGGTTTCAATCCACAATCCCAGACACCATGGGCCAACTGTTAGCCTGAGGGCCGATTAGCAAAGGAATGCTGCTTCCTCTGAAATACCCACGAGTCTCTTTTTACTTAATGTCACTTAATCTTTACAATTGACCTGGATTTCCCCAGAGCCACAGCCGAGCTCAAAACACAGCCAACCCTGCACAGAACGGTGGAATTAAAAGCCAGAGAACCAAAGATTTTAAAAGGCCCTCAGGGTTAGGCCCCAAGAGGCCGTCAGGAGATACTATCTCACATATTGACAACACAACCCCACCACTGCAGCCTGGGCCCATCCAAATCTGGACATGCATGCTGTGAAGCCGTGTGTTTTGCACGAGCCTAGAGGGCACTGGAGGCAGAGGGAGCCTCTGGAGGTCAGGCCAGAAGGCAACCGTGGACAAGAAAGTCACCTTACTTACCTCCGCAGTGACCGAGCCCAGCGCCGAGCTGCTGACGGTGGGTCCTCCAATCAGCGTGAAGCTCTGCAGCCCAGAAGGCTGCTTCTTGAACAGGTCCAGAGGGACAGTGGTCATAGCCAGCAGACCTAGAGGACAGGACAGAAGGAGCCCTGCTGACGTCTGTTGGGCCGTGGGGCTGGCACACCAGCACACGCTGGCCCCATTAGCTGGGAAGGGCCCCACTTCAAAATCCTGTCAAGGGTCAGGGTCATCAAAGACAGGCTGTGGGGGTGTTCTAGCCAGAAGGAGGCTCCGGGATAAGAAGGGGCTCCAACAGATGTGGAGATGACTGGCAAGAAGCCCTCCGTCACCCTCTGGAACAGGGACGGTGGATGAGGGAGCCAGACCAGTGTGACCCAGGAAGCTGCTGCCGCGTCGAACATAACGGGACCATCCTTATTCTCGGGAAATATGCACTAAAGACTGTTGGGATGAAGGGCCGTGAGGCCCACGGGCCTGGGGGGCTGAGGCTGGAGGGCCACCAGCTCAAGGCCAGGCTGGGCAACTTAACCTCAAGATAAAGAGGGCTGGAGTGTAGCTCAGTGGTCCCCCAGACACACACACACACACACACACACACACACACAGAGAGAGAGAGAGAGAGAGAGAGAGAGAGAGAGAGAGAGAGAGAGAAAGCAATGGTGGTGGAGATGGTAAATAAATTTTGTATTATATATACCTTACCAAAATTTAAAAAATTAAAAAGGAAGTTTGTTGAGGCTAGGAGGGTTCAGAGCTGCTTCTCTAAGCCAAGAATCATTGAATAAAAGATTCCAGATTGTTAAAAGAAAGAAAGAAAGCAGATGAACATTTTCCAAAACTGTGACTTGCCAAGAATCAAACCTGAGTTGGAACCTAATGTGCCCTTAGTCTAGTGGCTCAGGGGCGGGCGAGGACCAGTCTCCTCTGCTGGGACTTGCCACCCCCACCCAGCCCAGGCCCTGGGCGACCTCCCCAGATAGACGGCCCCGTCCACCTGCTCACCACCCACCTTCTGAGGACCGCTCATCCTCTGCAATCTGCAGGTGTAACTCCTTGGACTTGGCGTTCAGCTCACTGAGGACAGGGAAGACAGCGTGAGACCTTCAGAGCGCAAGGCTCTGTGGCCTTCTCAAGATATGGTAATTTTTTTCCCAATGGTAGAAAAGAGCACAAAGTTGTCAATAGTTAAGAAACTGCGGAGACACGTGATCAGAACAGGAAAGGTCACCCGCAGCCTCACCCTTTGTACACGGCTACTCTTAATGCTTGGCCACTGGCCTTCCAGAGCTGACCAGGGCAACTTACTTTCGGTGGTGGTGAAGCCATGGTCAGTGCAAACCAAGGAGCCAGGCTTAACTTGAATTTTTACTAAATACATAAGGCACCTGTGGCTGGAATTCACCTTGTTGAAAGCTATAAAAATCATCTGAAGACACCAATTACCTCCTTCCTCCTCTGGAACGTTTCTTTTCACTTACACAGACATCTTTCCATGTCAATCAGTACAGAGAAACACCATTTTTCACGAGTGTCTGTTGCAACGCTATTTGGCCTTGTGAAATGTTACTTGGCCAACTCCTTAGTAACTATTCAGAATGGAGGGGCTGGGGCTGGGGCTGGGGCTCAGGGCTAGAGCGCCTGCCTTGCACGTGTGAGGCACTGGGTTCGAACCTCAGCACCACATAAAAATAAATAGATGAAGATATTGTGTCCATGTACAACTAAAAAAAAAAGAATGGATTGGTTATTTCTAATATTGTGTAAGCATAAGCCAGCTGAGATAAATATCCTTACACATATATCTTTGCACACAGTGCAATTATTCCCTTAGGAGAAGTATAATTGTCAGTCAAAAAGTAAATATACCTAAGACATTTTTTTAGATACACATTTTCCTGATGTCCGCAGTCTTCACTCCACTGGATGTTACTACTCTTCATTCTTTACCCAACTCTGAGGTGAAAATCAATCTTGTATTTCAGTCTGCATGACTTCACGTATTTCTGAGACTGAACATTTTTTCAGGAGTTTATGTCCATCTATTTGCATTTTATCTCCAGTTGGGAGATTTTGCCGTTTTCTAAGTGGGTGTTACTTTGTAACGGTACAGAGGATGCTTTCCTACATCACTTTCTATAACTTCTTGTTGCATAAGCAGACTGGTTTCTTGTTTTTAGTCAGGCTTTTAACCGAATTATTATTTCTATCAATTTTAGTGTTTTTTAAAAAAAATTTTTTGGGGGGGGGCACTGGGAATTGGACCCAGGGATGCCCTACCTCTGAGCTACATCCCCAGTCCCTTTAATTAATTATTTTTTTGATTTTGAGACACGGTCTTGCTAAGTTTCCCAGGCTGGCCTTGAACTTGCAATCTTCCTGGTTTAGCCCCCAGAGTCACTGGGATCACAGGGGTGTGCCACTGCGCCTGGCTTTCGATTCATTTTTCTAATATCATTTATTTCCATCCTATATCCATTATCATTTCTAAGTGTTGGTTGATTTCTTGGTTAGTCCAGAAATGAAATAACATCAACTCTGAGCAGCGGTCAGCTCTCTGCCTTCCTGCCCAGCCTCCGCATTTCACTTCTTCTTCCCATTTAACTGCATGAACCAGTTCTTCTAGAACAAACCAGTGGGCCACCCTTCTCTTGATGTCAGTGGCACTGCTCCTGGTATTTACCATTCACAGTATCTTTTAAAGTCTTATTAAGGAAGTATCCATCAATTTTGTTCTAATTAAGTGTTTTAAAATTAGGAATGGCTATCAAAAGTCACTATCTTTCTGGCATGTACAAAGATAATAAGTTTATTTTCTCCTTCAATGTAAGATACAATAAAATCCATTAATAGATTTCCTGGTTTTATTTTAATTGTGCCACAGATTCTATTTGATAATATCTTATTTATTTCTCACATCTGTATTTGTGAGTGCTCTAGGCTTCCACCTTCTTCTGTGGGACTTTGGTGTCAGTGGGAAGCCTCCTTCTGCTCTGGATGGCTGTGCGTCTAAGGGACGCGGGGGATCCCACAACAGTTCCCTCTTGTCACAACAGGGGACAAGGAGAAAATTAATCCTGAGAGTTGCCTTTCAGAAGAAACCTGGGTCTGATTCAGTGCTACCTTTGTGTTGCTCAGGACAGCTTTATTTTCTACCTTAATTTAGCTCTTCAGCATCAACAGTGCTGGACAAGGACTTCGGGCTCTGGCGGTCCTGGCAGACCTGGCTCTGGCCCTGGCCACGGTGACACAGGCTATACTCACAAGGTGAACTCCTCCTCCCAGGTGAGGTGGGTAGTGTTCTTGGCTTGGGTGCTGGTGAACCTCTGGACAGGGTCATTCAGCTGGGCAATGCACACGGGGCTAATGCTGCCTAAAAGCAAGGAAAGAGAGATCAGACGGGGGCCGGGGACAAGAAGACGGTCAGTGTAGGTCATAGATGATTGGGTCAGAAAGATGGGGGCTGATTCAGGGGGAACGAAATGCTGACACCTCCAGAACCCTTCCCCCTGCTGCAACCTGTCGTCAAGGAGACCTGCCTGCAGGGAACTGCTCCTCCCTGCAAGGGGCAGTTCATGAAAGCCCCCTGGGCCCTTGGATCACTGCACCTTCAAGTCCTGGCTCACCTTAGGAGGATGGGGGAGGAGAGAGGCAGGACTGGGGTAAGAGCTTTTGTGTTTGAATCATGTCAAGACATTGCTTGCAGGTACAAGAAGGGCTGAATTAAACGGAAAGGCCTCTGAAGCAGCCCCAATCAGGGAGATGGCTATTGCGGCTAGCTGGAAGCTATAAGTTCCACCTGATAATAATCATATGCACGTGACGCACCTGTAAATGCACGTGACGCACCCGCAAAGCTAAAGGTATATAACCGGGTGAAAGCGGTCAGAAGCGGTCAGTCAGTCGGTCAGTCGCTCAGTCGGTCGGAAGAAGAGTTCGAGTCGGAGAAGAAGAAAAGAGTCAGAGCAGCCAGAAGGTAGTCAGAAGAAGAAATAAGAGTCAGAGCGGTTAAGAGTTCGGTCAGAAGAAGCTAGAGAAAGAAATGAGAAACCATAGATAGAGAGAAGTAGTTGTTGCTGGTCAGAGTCAGGCCGAGGCTGCCGAAGAAGAAAGAAGAAGCTCTCTCTCTCTCTCTCTCTCTCTCTCAGCTCTAAGAAAGTAAAAGTAAAAGAAAGTAAAGAAGTAAAGAGTCAGTAGTCAGAAGAAGTAAAGAGTCAGAGAGGTTGCTGAAAGAGCCAGTGTTAGAGTTTTGAGAGGTTGCTAAAGCCGAAGAATAAAAAACCCTTCTTTCATCTTCATTCTGCCTCCGAGTTTTTCTCCCTCGGCGTTGCTGCTCCAGGTCAGGAAGCAGCAGGCCTCAGCTCACCCACTTGTGCGAGCCCACTCTGGCTCTGCCATGTAGACTCTGAGAGCAATGGATTTCACTGGGGCTGAAGAACTTTTTCCCGTATTTAATGTCAGTGGGCCCGGGCTGACCCCAAGTGCCCCTGCTCCCTTTGTCAACCCTGGCTGTAAGCGGGACCGCCCACTTGGTCCTCCTTCAGACGAGACTAACAGCTTCCCCAGGAAGTGAGTTTTAAGCCTAAACTCAGACTCGGGATGACTCCTGGGATTGGAGACGCCTTGCAGAGCACTGCTAACTTCTCACTGACACACAATGCGGGCACATATTCACGGGGTGAGTATGACATTTCAATACACGTATTCGACGTGCAATGACCAGATCAGATTAACTGGCAGACCGTTGCCTCAAACATGGAGCAATTTTTTGGGTCACCAGCATTCATAATCCGCCTGCTAGCCGAGTGCACACTCTGTTGTTGTCAACCGCAGTCCCCACAGGGCTGGAGGACACCAGGAGGCACCTGGCCAATTGCGCCCTGTGCCCTGTTCCCACCTGTGTCCATCAGAACTGCATCCTTCAGATGCTCCTGTTGAACGAAGGCAGGCACAACACCGCAGACACACTGGGTGCCACCAGAGTCCCAGGCCACCCGGAGTCCGCCAGGCGCGGGTGCAGAGGCTGTCACTTCCCCGCACGGCCCCACAGACCCTGGCGCCCCGGCACCCACCTGAAGCACCAGGGTCGCCCAGCAGCGAGACGCGGATGCTCCTCACCAGCAGTTTTAGGTCGTGAGCCCTCGGGGGCTTGGGAGGGCAGGGTTCCTGAGTGGTGGATGAGGCGCGCTGCAGATTCTGGGGAAAAGCAAAGCAAGGAGCATCAACCCTGGGAGGACGTGGACGAGGAGGTGGCCGCCCGGCTCTGCAGCGACGCTCCCTGCTCCTGGGGAGGCAGGCGCAGGTGAGCCGCAGTGCTGCTCCTGCCTGGGGGCCTCTGGCGTCCCAGAGAGAGCCGGTGCATGTCCAACCAGAGAGTCTCGCTGCAGTGGAGAGGGCAGCACAGCGGGGCCGCCGCCCAACCCAGGACAGTTCCTTAAATGGTCCTCTCCAGGCGGCAGGCACCCCTGCACCTCACTGATGGGACACTGGCCAGGCGTGAATGGCCTCAGCCATCTGTGAGAGGGATCTGAGAAGGGACTGGTGTGGACAAGCAAGGGGACAGGATCAGGTGCAGGGACCAGCGTCACACTCGTCTCGTCCTCAAAGCCATCGGGGACGTCCAGCATCAGGCATCCCCAGGTCTGGAGGGCTCCTGATAGCCGGCTCCTCCCACGCCAGCGGCCAGCCGGCATCGCTGCTGCCTCTGCGCAGGCGCGTGGGAACCCCAAGGGCTTCCCTGAGGCCTGCACCCTTTGCTCAGTGAGAGCCGTGCCGGCAGAGCTCCGGACGTGGACCTGGCGCAGGACGCTCCTTGGGGATGCTCACCAGCACCTGTCGTGCCACCACTGTCCTTCAGGACACCTTCTAGAAGATGCTGTTCTGGACCAGGTCCTCCTGACCATGAGCGGAGGGTACGTGAGGCCACCAAGTGACAGCAAAGTCCTTAAAGTCCAGGTGCAGGACAGAACGGCCACAGGAGGGGACAGGACGGAGATGACATGTTTTTCAACTGTACA
This sequence comes from Tamias sibiricus, assembly GCA_025594165.1. Classification (NCBI taxonomy): domain Eukaryota; kingdom Metazoa; phylum Chordata; class Mammalia; order Rodentia; family Sciuridae; genus Tamias; species Tamias sibiricus. The sequence continues at coordinate 3,985,504 of CM046668.1, read as the reverse complement.
CGTGTGGTGGTCAATGTTGTTTGGTCACACACTATTCTGGGTGTGTCTACGAGGTTCCTGGCTGATTAATATCTAACTTAACAGACTGAGTGAAGCTCTTGGCCCTCCATAATGAGGGTGGACACCACCCAGTCAGCTCAAGGCCTGATCTGACCTCACATAGAGAGACTCCTCTTTCTGAGCACTTGGGGCTGCGAGGCGTGTGGTCCTCTGCTCCGGGACTCCAGTGGGAACATCAAAACCTCCGAGGTTTCTGTCCTGGAGCCTGCCGGCTTTTGGACAGGAGCTGGCTCTTGGTGCTCATCCCCTGGGACTTGGACTAGAATGATACCCTAGGCACATCAGCCCTGTGACCAGGTGCACCAGTACATGTCCTGTTTATCTCCCGTGGGTCCTGTCTCTCTGGAGAACAGTGACCAGTGGCTATGCTATTTCATAAAACCACACATTTATTTTAAAACATTATTGAACTTATGATTGTGTTGTACTTTTCATTCCCTGATTCCATGGACTCGAACAACATGCTACTATCTTGTGAACTTCCACACCTTTTTTTTTTTTTTTTTTTTTTTTTTTTGGTACCGGGGATTGAACTCAGGGGCACTTGACCACTGGGCCACATCCCCAGCCCTTTTTTGTATTTTATTAGAGACAGGGTCTCACTGAGTTGCTAAGTGCCTCGCCATTGCTGAGGTTGGCTTTGAACTAGTGATCCTCCTGCCTCAGCCTCCCAAGTGCTGGGATTACAGGCGTGCGCCACCACGCCTGGCTTTCCACACCTTTTGACATTAACCTCGGTCACCCGCCAGTCCTCTCTGATCTGCGGAAATCCACCGTGACAGAACTACTGGCAGTTGGTGGCTGGATTCTGTTCACCCTCTGGCGGGCCCACCCCACCCCTCCCTCTGGGAAGGCCTGACAGATGAGCCTGGCCTCCACCATCCTGCACTGCCCAGAGCTAAAGCTCCTGGGGGCAGAGGCACCATGGGGGGGCTGGTCACCAGCCTGGCCCTGGTCCAGGCCGAGCAGGCTCGGTCCACCCGACGTGCTTTGCTCCACTGGCTTCTGGAGTGTGGCTCCGCAGGTACCTCGGGTGGTCTGGATTTGCAATGCCCCCAAAGAGCTCTTGTGTTAGGCAATGCGGCAAAGCTTAGAGGTGAAAGGACCGATTCTGGGAGCTGTGGCCTTGCGAGTGGATGTGTCCATTTAATGACCAAGAGTCTGAATGGACGGCTGGGTGCTAACTGCAGGCAGGTGGGGTGCGGCTGGAGGAATCAGGTCACTGGGGGCGTGGCTTTAGACTTCATCTGCTCCTGGGCCCTCCCTCTCCCCGCTGCTTCCTGGCTGCCAAGAGCTGGGCAGCTTCCCTCTGCCACACCCTTCACCATGATGTCCTTCCGCCTCACCTCAGGCCCACAGCAAAGAAGTCAGCCGATCTTGGCCAGGACCTCTGAAATCATGCGCCCAAATAAACTTTTCCTCCCCTAAGTTGTTCTTGCAGGTATTTTGGTCCCAGCAACCAAAAGCTGACCGAAACACTCTTTCCTGGAAGGACGAAGGCCAGGGCAGCAGGCTTCGACGAGGCGGCGAGAGGTCAGGTTGGAGCTCACGCAGAGCAGAGGACAGGCCCCGACAGGGCCCATGGAGCCTGCAACCCCATGCTCGGGCCCGGGCTCCACCCCAAGGCCACAGGCATACCCACGGGTCAGCGCTCACACAGGCTCGCCTCTACCGAGGGAGGCGGAGACACGGGACACGCACGTTCCCCAGGAGAGGCGGCGGTCCCCGCGGCGCTCAGGGACACCCGCACCCTGCCATGCACGGACTTACCTGAGCTTCCTTTATGTCCGTGGGCTTGGTGCTCAGAACCACCGACGGAGAGGTGGAACTCACCAGGTGCTTCAGAATATCCTTGAGGGTTTCAGAGATTGCATTTGTCTCAGCCTCCTGGCCCTGGGGAGAGGGACGGTCATGGAGTCACTTCACAACCAGGCATCTGGCAGGCAAGCTCCCGGCAGAGTAGAGGCCAGGGCTGCACTGGCCCTCGTCCCTGCACTCGAGGTCGACAGACGAGCACTCCCTGCTCTTATCTGGGGACAGGGTCATTTTACTGGTTTCAGATGTGATTCACACCTCTCCCAAAAAACCCCTAAACATGCAGACGGACATGCAGACAGGAACGGTGATGTTCCCGTGTTGGCCTTCCTTCCCATCTCTCCCCTAAACTTACACACACACACTTTTTTTTTTCTCTTATATTAGATCTGATTTCTTTTGAAAATTAAAAAGTATTTAAGGACGTGACAAAAATCAAGAAGAATGAAGAACCAAGTAGAGGACTTACACTGCCAGACGGCAGCACATACGACGAGGTTACGATGATTAGTACCCAGCAGAATGCGTTCACATGTTCTAGAATGTTCTTGGCATCACTATTCATAGGCGTCTCAAGCTGGAAACCATCTAAGTGGAATGGACTAAGTCCCTCTGAAGTCCCAATGCTGAGTCCCTCACCCCAGGGTGGTGGAATAGGACGTGGGGCCTTTGGGAGGTGGAGAGCCGGAGGTGGCACCTTCCTGACGGGATTGGTGCCTCGTGAGAGGGACCCAGAGACCTCGCTGCCCTCCCTCGCCCTCTAGGACCAGCACAAGGTCGCTCTCTGCCACCTGGAGCGGGGCCCTCATGGGGGCAGCTGACTGGGGACTTCCCTTCTCCAGAACCCCAGAGAGGAAGTTCTGCTGTGTGCAAGTCTCTGGGCCTGTGGTACTGGTCACAGCAGCCTGGACTAAGCCACCAAGTGCCCGTTGGTAGCTCCGTCGATTCACGGGCTGCGGCAGGGGCAGGATGGAACGGGACAGCAGTGAGCAGAGCCGTCCCCACAGGAGGGCGGGTTGCTCCTCAGTGGGGAAGGGGCCGAGCGCAGACAGCCCTGGTGACCCTGAGGGGCTGGGCAGCACACGGTGGCCCCGAGGGGCTTCCCTGGGGCCAATCCCATTTGAGGTGGGGGCGGGTGCTCAGAGCCTCGTGCACTGGGCACCACATCAGTCAATTTTTTAGCAAGCGGGGCCTATTTTTTAAAATCCCAAATAACATAAAGGTGCTTTGGTTTAGTTTTCCCCAAAGAAGTCTTATTGAAATATTATAGCTGGCTCTGCTGATGGTGGCTTGAGAGCCCTGCAGTGTCTCTGTCACCTTTAGTCCCAACCCATTCACTGCAGAGCCCCGGCCCATGCGGCCTGCTGCGAGCCAGCCTCACCAGGGCTACAGGCCGGTCAGAGTGTCCCACCGATGGGGCAGGAAGAGATTTCAGAAGCCAGCCTGGAGCTGGTCTGTGTGGTCCCAAGGACAACCAGCTGGCCTGTCCCCCGCTCTGTCAGGACTTCGTACAGTGAACTTGGTCAAAATCTGTCATTTACTGAAAAGCGACTCTCTGCCAGCATCTCTAAGATAATAAGTATCGGAACTGCTGACGCTATGGCTCCCACCACGCGCATGTCCTGACTGGCTAAGCCCCACAACTGCCTTGAGTATCACTGTCTCCATCTCACAGGGAAGGAATGGGAGCACAGAGAAGTCAGTAAACGTGGCAGGGTCACACAGCCTGAATTAGCAGAGCCAGGAGTCAAATGCAGGTGGGTCTGGGCTTTGAATGTACCCATCAGCTCCCTCATGAGTAGATCTTGACAACTTTTTTTAAATTTTAAATTGAGGTGAGATTCATGTGGCATAAAATAAACCACTTTAAAGTGGACATTTCACTGCCATTCAGCACCGTCACAGTATCACACGCCCACCACCCACGTCATGTTCCAACACCGTCCCCAACCCCCGAGCAAGCCCGCGCCAGCCCGCGCCCCGCTGCGTCAGCACCCCTCCCCCAGCACCCCTCCCCCAGCCCCAGGGCTCCACGGGATGGAGCCCTGCACTATGTGGCCCGTGACTGGCTGCTGTCACTTGGCACGGCTCTCTAGGCCGCCCAGGTGGCAGCACAGCAGAGCGCCGTTCCTCTCAGGCTGATGACATCCCGCAGCGCGGCGTGTCCTGTCTTGTGTGTCTGCTTATCCTTTCTGACCTGCCAATTTCTTCTCACCCCACAGAGTGGACAGCCACAGGTGGAAGATGGGCCCCAGGGCCCCAGACACCAGGTGTCATCACCCCCGGAGTCCAGAGCAGCTGCCTCACCAGCCCCCACCCAGCTCCTTCTGCCCAGCCGCCCCAGCCCCAGGGCCATCCTTCTCTAGCAGGCCGTGGGCAGTCACTGAGCCCGACGGGCCAGCTCTGGGAGATGCACTATGCCTGGCAGAGGGGGTGCTGGAGGAGGGAGCAAGACACCCACAGCCCGGGCATCATGCTACCAGTGTGCAAGAAAGGGGCACAGGAGGGTATCTGCAAGAAGAAATACAAGATGATGACGGACACAATGACACAAGTCGCCAGGTGCAGGCGGTGGCCGGGGCAGAGGAGAGGAGCGGGAACCCCGGAGTCCACCTTGCCAGCAGCTTTGACTTCTGGATCATGCTGACCGTTTACATATGCAGAGACCACGGAGAACACAAGTGGAGGGAATCCTACCACCAGGTACCAGCACAGACGGATCAACTGACCCCAAACTGATGGCATAACCACCAGAGACAAAAGCAACCCAAATCGTTTTTGGACAGAGGATGGTATCCTCTGATGCCAGGGCAGGAGGGCACTCCTGAACCCGGTGCCAAGGGTGCCGTGGGGAGGAGCATCTGTGTAGGCCTGGACAAGCTGCACCCATGTGTGGGATAGGGGTGGGAGTAGGGGAGGAGGAGGGGGCCTGAGGGAGGGAGGGGCACTCAGTGACAGCCCGTGTGAGTAAAGGGCCAGCTACGGATGCCGTCTGACCGCGCACTCAAGCCGATTAGCCAACAGCCAAGCACTGCCCAGGCCCCCATCGAGACGGGGCAGCTCAGGCATCTACTGACCCACTGAGCCTGCACCTTGCGGCTGTGCCGGTGCCTCAGGAGCTGAACTAGGGCAAAATTACAAGGAGGCGTCGTGAGCCACCAGAGAGGAGACCCCGACAACCCAAGCTGTGGCTCTGCACGACCTTTCCAGCAAGAGAAGGGAGACGGGCTCCTTGCGGCCCACCCACTCCCCACTTCCAAGTTCATTTCTTCAACCCCCGAGACCTGGGAATCTGGAAGGAAATGACCCTCAGGAGTTAGAGGCTTCCTTGCAGAAACAGGGGAAGAAGGGAGGCCCTGACCTGGGGAGGCAGCCTTCAGACCCAGCCTCTCCACAGGAGCCCGTCAGCCCGGCGAGTGTTGGGAGGACACGGCTGCGAGGCCACAGGAGCTGCGCCTTCCACGGCACAGAGCCCAAGACAGGCCCGGCCCCTCAAGCCCACGTCCGGGGTGGGGCTGGGCGTTAGGATTTTTAGAAGCAGCCAGGAGACTCCAGGACACCAGGTCCCTCAGAGCCGCCGCCCGCAGGCCCTGTCTCAGGCGTCCAGTCAGCCTGGGAGGGCAGCAGGGGCGGGGAAGCAGGTGCCCAACAGCTGGGGCCTGTCCCGTCACACCGGCCCTCTCCCACCACGGGAGGTCACAAACACGCAGGGACTGACCTCCCGCGGAGCTCGGGGCTGGACCGTGACCGTCACCTCTGGCACGTGGATGTAGGACCACCGGATCTGGATGTCTTCCCTCTTTTCTTTCATGTGGAGCTCCAGCTAGTGGGGAAAAACAGTGTGGTTGGACGGCCGCTCCTCCCGCGGACCCCGGCCCCGTGTGCACACGCAGCACGAGAGCAGGGCCGTTCCCTGGTGCTGCAGCAGACAGCGGCTTCACCCGGCCTCCCACCACCACTACAGAACACGCCCCTCTGTGTCGCATTATGTGCTGCATGTAAGTATACGTGAAATATGTCTTGTTATTATAAATCTATCATCACAGAGCCGGGCGCGGTGGCGCATGCCTGTAATCCCAGCACTTGGGAGGCTGAGGCAGGAGGATCATGAGTTCAAAGCCAGCCTCAGCAATGGCGAGGCACTTAGCAACTCAGTGAGACCCTGTCTCTAATAAAACACATAAAAGGGCTGGGGATGTGACCCAGTGGTCGAGTGCCGCTGAGTTCAATCCCCGGTACCACACACACACACACACACACACACACACACACACACAAAGAGGATTAAAAAGAAATCTATTATCACAAAATAATGGTAGTGCTAAGTTTTTAAATTATAACAGTAATTATTTTTTCTTTTTGTGGTACCAGGGATTGAACTTGGGGGCACTCAACCACTGGACCACATCCCCAGCCCTTTTTTTGTATTTTATTAAAACCAGGATCTCACTGAGTTGCCAAGTGCCTCACCATTGCTGAGGCTGGCTTTGATCTCGCGATCCTCCTGCCTCAGCCTCCCAAGTGCTGGGATTACAGGCGTGTGCCACCGCGCCCAGCAGTAATGGGTTATTTTAAAGTCGACTCTTTTCAGAACCTAAGCTAGCACTGCTCCCATCTCTGCCCAGCTGTCTTCCCGAGCTGTGGTAGATGCCTGTGGTCCAGCATTGGCCTTGTCCACCAGTTGGCAACAGCCCTGACCAGCTTGGAGGCCTGACAAGGGCAGTCTCTGAATTCGTCATGCACGTGTGTGCGTGCGTGCGTGTGTTGTGTGTGTGCGCGTGTGCGTGGCTTATGTCCCACACATACAGTGCGACATGGAAGCTCACGGTCCAAAACGACACGAATGGTGACAAGAACACGGATGCCCACAGCCCTGTGACTCAGGCCACCCTGAGTGCTCCTGCGTCCAGGAGCACTGTCTTCTCGACTGGCAACACCTGCCCAGCCTCACCTGCAGATGAACCGGGGAGAGCTGCACGTCATACAGCTGGTGTCCCGAGCCCACGGCCGAGGGCGCTGCGCTGACCAGGAACTGAAGGGTCTTGCTCATCACGTGACAGGCCACCACCTGCAGGAGGGACAAGGTGACAGGCGGAGCTGTACAGGAGAGCAAGTGGCGGCACGGGCATCTTTATGTCCGTGAATGCAGCCGTCTAGGCTTCCTTCCTCGGTGAGGACAGAACTTGCATTTAAACTTGGATAAACATTCAGATCTACATCTTTCCTAATTTGTAGTCATTTGGAAACTAGAATAAATAGGTCGGATTCTTGCTTCCTGGTGGAGCTCTGTCCTCCCAGATCTAACTGTTCGGTTCTTTACACACAACAAGTTTTCTTTCTTTAAATATCGCTTTATTGCATTTTCCCACCATGTCAGAGTTTAAACTCCCTAGACATTTCCATGTTCATAAAGAGAAAAAGAGGACTAGCAATCTTCTCTCACTAAACATGAGCCTTAAAAAGATGTTATGGATGTTAATTTTAAGTTAAAAGAAATTAAAATTAACCTGGAACACAAGAAATTGTTTCTATCTAAATAATTTTAACATGTGGTTCTTCAAAGACGTGGAAGTAATTCAGAGAACATATGAAATACCAAATGACCACAAAGTGACACAGCCATTGCAAAATGGTTATAAAATGAGCTTATTTTACAGAACAAAAATTTAAAGGACAGAAACAAGCAACCCCAGAAGGGGGGAAACAGAACTAAACCCTCCATGTCTGAGGCGTGTCAGAGGGCGCCGGTCGCCCCAGCACAGGGACATCTAGTTTCTGCCTCGGAGTCTCCTTACGGGGAAAGATCGTCAGAGGAGACCTCAGCCGTCCCCTGGCAACACGCCAGGCAGGCACAGTGCTGGCCAGTTACGAGGCCCGGGGCCAGCTGCAGGGGCTGAGGGCGGCGGGGCCCGCTGGGCACTGGGTAACCAACAGGGTAGACGAAGAGGCTGCAGCAGGTGGCCAGTGTTTGGCCAAAGCCAAGCCATCAAGAGGCCAAGGGTAAGCACAACGGATCTCGCCTGCCCATGGGAACCGCTGTCCCCACCGTGGGGAGTTTGCTTGGGGAGGGAGAGAAAATTCTTTAATTCTCTGGTGGATTCACCAGAATCTGGAATACCAAGTAGAAAGATTATCAAAATAATGACTCTGCCAGGGCCGGCTACTCCAGAGTTCAGGCCTAGGCCGTCCCCTCTTCTCTCTCGTTCCCTGGCTTCCCACACCCGGCCGCCCTGCCTCGGCCGTGTCCCCCGCCTCACACACCACGTGGAGCCTGGTGCGGCCGCTCCCAGCACCCAGGCCGAGAGGCAGGGCCCTGCGGACCCGGCAGAAGGTCCTGGCCTCCCACCGCCCCGGCAGAAAGACCAGACTCTCGTGTCCCCCAGAGTTCGTAACACCCTCAAGAGACCGACCACAGGGACCAGCTACATGTCACATGTCCAGAGCGCACAAAGGGCTGGGACAACTGGAGGTTTGGACAAGAAATGTCCCTATTCACGCTAAATGTGTGTTCGCTCTAAACAGTCCTCTCTGGAGACGCGTGTTCTGACGGCAGGTGGGCGGCAGGTGGGCGACATGTTCACCACAGGGAGAAAACCCGCTCCGGACCTGGCTCCTCCTGGTGCACACAGGACAGCAGGACGCGTGCCGGCTCCCGGGGCGCCCCTGCACTGGCTGGTCAGACTTACTCTGGGAACGCCCAGTCAGCGCCTTGACGCACGCAGGATTTCCCTGGTGTCCAGGCCGCAGGAAGCCTCCCCACCTCCACATTTCTGGGAACTTGGAGCTCCAGGCACTTGGTAAGGAGCAAGTGACTACACCAATCAGTAAGGGAGTGACATAAAAGGGGTGGAAGCCAGGCATGGTGGCGCACGCCTGTAATCCCCACAACTGGGGAGGCCGAGGCTGGAGGATCACAAGGTCCAGGCCAGTCTGGGCAACTCAGCGAGGTCCAAAGCCACTTAGTGAGTCCCTGTCTCAAAAACTTTAAAAGTTTTAATAAGTTTTAATGGGGATGCAGCTCGGTGGCAAAGCACCCTGGGTTCAACCCCAGGACCAAAAACAAAACAGAGAAAGGACTTTAGAGCCCCTAGAAGGCCTAACTGGAAAGCTCGGGTCCACCACCCCAGGCCTGGCAGGAGGGTAAGTGCAGTCAGGGTGGGGCCCTCCCCGGGCTGACTGTCATCATAGGCCCCAGGCGTGTCCTCCCTCAGCCCCGTGGCTACTACAGCTTCCCTCTCCCTAAATAAAACCAGCCAGCCGGACCAAATTTCTGAGCTTCCCCTTGGCTTCAGCTAGAAAGCTCAATACGAAGCCACTGAACCTGCTGTGACATTGTGATACGCCCACACAGAATGGTCCCATGCTGCCCCAGGGGCTGCTGGGAGGGACAGCCATTAGGGCCAAATCCTCTCCTGGGCCAACCTCCACCTCTGCTGCCCCAGAATAATAATGCCCCATTTGTCAAATGGACGAGAACAAAATGGAAAGGAGGTTTAAAAATAAGTAATCTTCTTTAGTGTATTAAGGTGTTATCCACAATGAGGATTAAGTTCTCCCGACCCATACAAACAGGGTGCGCCCTCTCTGTTGGAGAGGGTCCCGGCACTGTGGAAGGCTGGACTGCCACGTGCAAATTCAGGGGACCCTCCAGCGGTCAGCCTTCCTGGGGGCCAGAGTATCCAGGGCGGACACCTGCTTCGATACCTATGCACAGAGACCCCATCTTGACCCACAGCTCCTCCCCCACACAGCAACGCTCCTGGGAATCCCTCCGTAATCTCCAGTCAGCTCCTGAGGGAGTCCCAATTATGTGCCACTGTTTAAACACTGCTTTCAAGTCCTCACTTGGGTTTTTAAGTATCTCCCTTGGAAAGAGTCTGTTTTAGTATTGGATTTTTTAAAAGTTAAATAGAAGTAGCTGGGCGCGGTGGCTCACGCCTGTAATCCCAGCACTTGGGAGGCTGAGGAGGATCGTGAGTTCAAAGCCAGCCTCAGCAATGGCGAGGCACTTAGCAACTCAGTGAGACCCTGTCTCTAATAAAATACAAAAAAGGGCTGGGGATGTGGCCCAGGGGTCGAGTGCCCCTGAGTTCAATCCCTGGTATCAAAAGGAAAAAAAAAAAAAAACCAAGTTAAATAGAAGCCACATCTGGTATCTGCAATAGTGACAGAGGGCAGCTCCAGGGACGAGAGTGAATCCCCCCAGCCCCCCCCCCCCCCCCCCCCGCCCCACAGCAGAGCTCACAAAGCAGAGATGCGCCTTCCGGGGAATATGCTCCTCTCCTCGGAAACCCTCACCCGCAGACCTGCTTTACTCTTGAGATTATTTTTCCAAAGCAAGCAAAGAAGTTCTCAATCATCTACACCACTTTGAAACCAACGGAAGGCTGAACTGTGTGTCCTAAATGAACCCCTCTCCACTCGAGGTAGGAAGGGCAGGCTGCACGTGGTGCAGGCAGCAAGGTGGAGAGGCTCCAGGGCGCTGCGTGGTGGCAGGGAGGTCTGGGTCAGCGGAGGACGCTGCGCCCCCCCAGGGACAGAGAGGGGGCGGCTGGTGGGAGTACCATCACACAGCAAGCGTCACTGGCTCCAGGTCCTTTGGGACCCGTGCCGGCAGACAGGGGGCAGCTCTCATGCACCTCTCTGTTCTCTCTCCAGCTGCAAGATCTTGAACTCAAATAGCCACACACCCAGGCCAAGGCTCCTCTCTGGAAACTACTCCTGTGTTGAGACTGGAGCCAGGAAGCTCCAGGCTGAGATGTCCCAGGTTTTGCTGCTGCTTGCCAACAGGAAGCCCCGCACACCTCCAGATCCCGCCGTTCTCTTTCACTTTCCTTTTCAACCAAGCTTCACAGTGGCCTCAGCTCCTTCCCTTAGAACACTCTAGGGAACCAGGGATAATTCAGTTACTTCTGTCTCCAAAGAAACTACCAATATAGCGCACACAATGCATCTTAAAGGTTTATGTTACTAAATAGTTCTCACCTTTGAGTGTGTTTGGTGCCAGGGATTGAACCCAGGGAACTTTACCACTGAACCATATCTTCAGCCCCTTTTGTTTTCTTTTCAGACAGGGTCTTGCTAAGGTGCTCAGGGCCTCGTCAAATTGCTGAGGCTAGCTCTCAACTTGCCATCCTCCTGCCTCAGCCTCCAGAGCCCCAGGGATTACAGGTGTGTGTCACCATGCCCGGCTGAATATTTCTCACTTGAATCACACTACATAAGGAAAGAATCCCCACATAAAATGATTCACCAGTCATTCATAGCTGCTAAGCTGCTCTGCAATCTATTCTTACCTCTGGAAATACTCTCAAAGACAGGATGAGTTAGATTTAAAAAAAAAAAAAAAAATCAGTTCTACACAGAGGCTCCTCAATTTAAAAAATAAAGTCCATGAGAGCTCAATATCATTAGAACATCTACCGAGTTAGCCCTGTCTGCACCCTAAGTCGCAGTATGTGGCTGATTGTGTAAGGAACGTTCCCAGAGGGTGGAGGTGGGAAGTCCAGGGACCAAGACGGCAGCCGGCCCCGAGGCCTGCTGGGTGGACGGGCACGCTGGCCCACACAGGTGCCCTGCTCCAGCACTGCCCTCCTTCCCTTCTGTGTCGGGATGCTTTACCATGAGCACGGAGGCTGTGCAGCACCACCGCGCTCCAGGGAGGTACTGAACGCCCACCATGCTCAGTGCGGGCGGTCCACACGTAACGATCTGCTTGCAGTGCGCTGTCCTCCCTCGTCGACTTTGTCTGAAAGGAGACTTCCTTTAAAAGGAAGGGCAGGGCTGGGGATGTAGCTCAGTTGGTAGAGTGCTTGCCTCGCATGCACAAGGCCCTGGGTTCAATCCCCAGCACCACCAAGAAAAAAAAAAAAAAAAAAAAGGAAGGGCAGGAGGGGACTCCTGGGGAGGCTGGCAATCGGTGCTTCCTGTGGGGCCAGTTTGCTACGTCACCTCTATTCCCAGTGCACACCAAATCTCAGTGCCCACAAGGGTCCTCTCAGCCCAGCTCCTCTCAAAGCCAGGCTGTCCCAGAGGGCTGACTTGGCTTGGAGCTCCACACAGCCACCCAGAGAGCAGGTGGCCCGGGGGCAGGCGATTCCGGAGCTCTGAGGGCAGGGCTTCCCACGAGGAACCTCATCACTACCCTCCGCAAGACCCAAGTTCAAAATTATGTCACAACCTATTGGCATTTGGGCATGAATGCCAGGTTAATGAAGTTACCTGGACTTTCAAGTCACACAAGCAAAACAGAAACAGGTCATCTGAGCTTCCTGTCTGCACCCAGGGAGAGAAAGCAGGAACAATTCCAGGTGTGCTGCCCTGTGAACCCACAAGCCATGGAAGAGCAGGAGACCCAGGTGGGTTCACGCACAATGGTCAGTAGTCACAGGGTGCACACGACACGCCGCGTTCACCAGCACCGCCTGGGTTTCCCCAGCCTACAAGGCGGGCGGGATTCTGGGGGAAATTCCATGCACTTCAACCCGGCTGTTGGTTGCCATGGTTTCGCATAAGCAAAGCTGGCGAGTTCCTTTCCGTCGTGGTGGATGAGGTGTGGGAGCAGCTCAAGTGACCCCACAGTGGTGACGATGTGAAATGCTGCCTGCAGCTCCCAGAGGCCACCGGAGGCCCAACTCCAGCCTCTGCTGCTCGCAGCTCCGCACCTTGGCCGAGTGACGCGCCCTCTGGCTCGACGTCCCCCGCGTGCGAAGGGCAGCGGTCCTCTTCTGCTAAAGGAGCATCGTGAGCCTCGAGTAGAATGCTCACAGGCCCTTGCCCAGGCTCTGCTCACCCCAAAGCCAGCACAAGCTGAGATGCGGCAGGATGGTGGGGTACTGCATAGACACGTGCTCCCGACCTGCACGGTCCTGCCAGGGAGGGATCCGCCCAGGCGGACACAGACCCTGCCAGGGAGGGATCCGCCCAGCAGCCCAGAGCGAGGAGCGGGCACCGCCGGGCGCCAGACTCATCAGTGTCCCCTGGCCTCCCAGCTGGGCCTTCCTACAGGCTGGATGGGTTCTGACTTTGGTTTAGAACTTGAACCTGAGTTGACCCTTGTACCATCGGGAGCCTCTGTTTACTTAGAAGTGGCACCAAAACAGAGACAATCAAAACTTCTCATGGAGAAGGGCAACAGCACTTGCAACCTCCTGAGAGGGTCACAAAACACCCCAACTCGTGCTGGCGAGTTTCCCAAATACAGGTGCAGTCAGAGTCCCTTCCTGTACTTCCAAGAAGAGCCACCGTGGTGGGCAGCCCACGGCAGCACAATCTCCACACCCTGGCCGTGTCCCCTGACACTGTCACAGTGGGCTTCCACACGGAACCCAGCAGGAAGCTTTGAACCCACCTGGCTAGGCACACCCTGCGGAGGAAGGGGCGGCTCCAGGCCACCAGAGATAAGAAAATGGAGGCTTCCACCTTCTGGGTGGAACTTTCTAGAGCAGATCTTTCCCAGGACTGAGGAAAGAGACTGTAGGGAGGGCCTTGTTCTTGTGCAAGAGCCTAATTAAAATCTGGGAGAAATGCACTCGGCGCGTGTCAAGACAGGTAGGAGCAAGCTCTCCAGGAAGCAGCGCAGAGCCTCCTGCAGCCCGTCCAGGAGGCCTCCCCTGCAGCAGGTCCCCTGCAGACCCGTCCAGGAGGCCTCCCCTGCAGCAGGTCTCCTGCAGCCCACCTTGGCTCATGCCTGCACACAGGAGGACACCCTGGAGGCACAGGGTTCCTTAGCAAGGCACCGCAACCTCGCAGGACCTGCTGCAGTGAAGCAGGTTTGATCTTTGTCCCTGGGTCCTGGCACAGAGCTCCTAGAACCCTCGAAGCCTTCAGAATCCCAGGAGTCAGAAGAGTGTCTATTGTATGCTAATGAGCCAGTGGTAGCTGAGACCCCTGGGCCACTTCAGGGGGGGACTGGTCAACACAGAGACAGACCTCCTGGAGGGGAGAGGGCTGGAGATTCAGGATGATGGCCAAGTGACCAATAATTGATCATGCCAGTGCTACGAAGCCTCTGTAAAGTCACCTAAATGACCTAGCGATGGCTCAGGAACCACCAGGGTGTGAAGGCGGAGGTGCTGGAGGGAGCCGGGGACGGGAGCTCCTCTGCCGCAGCTTTGGCATAAGCTGGAAGCAGCAAGTGAGCTGCTGCCGAGTTCCGGGCCACTCGAACAAGGTGGCAAGCCGAGGAGGGGTGTAGAAACACCAGATTTGCAGCTGGTCAGTCAGAAGTACAGAGGACACCCCAGGACTTGAGACTGGGGTCTGAGCCTGCCACCTGTGGGTCAGAGCTGACTCCCAGTACTGTGGTCAGGATGCAAGTCACCGTAAGACTTCCAAGTGGTGCTGGAGATTTGGAGAATCGGTTGGTGTGAGGGAAAAAAAAAACACATTTGATGTCAAAAGTACAGATGAGGTGGGGCATCAATCATGCCCTTGTGACTGGTCCTGTGGGGAGGCCTGGCCTGCTCCGAGGTAGGCAGACCCCACTTTGTGTAGGCGATGAGCCAGGTATCTGTCCAGGGCCAGGCCTGGTCTCTGAGGCTAGTAGGGACTTCTGACAGTCACAGTCAGGCTCAGGCCACACTGGACCAGCAGCTGGTCGTCATTCTTATCCAACTGATCAAAGATATTGCCACAGACTCCTGGCTCAATGCCAGCCCCAGTGCCCCACCAAGGCTGGGTGAGAGGCAGCTCCGCTATGGAGGGAGGCAGAGAGGAGGGCAGGGGGTGACAAGCTCTTTCAGACCTTCTGCCTGTGGTCCTTGAGTTCTCCACAGTGTTTTCCTTCTCAAGATTCATGCGCAGCAGGGGGACCTGGGACATGCTGACACTGACTTCGATGTAAACTTGGAGCCCACGGGTTCAGATGCTACGACAGCAGGACCCCACCCACCTGCAAGCTCACATGCTAGACCACCAGGCCCAGAACAATATCAGAAAGGGGGGTTCAGTGTCTTACCATCTTCCTGAGTCAGGCCCATCTGGGTCACATTGCAAGAGAAGTCCTAAGCTGCTCCGTTTCCAAAAATGGGAGTCCCGTGTGTGGCTAGCTTGTCCAGGAAGGGAGAAGACCCCTCGAGGAACCCAAGCCTCCAAAGGGGCCCTGCTCCCAGCTCGCCCTCCCTGGAGCCGGGCAGGGCCAGAGGCCCACTGGCAGGTGAGCGCAGGCTGCCAGGCCTTTCTGTGGGGCTCCGAGACCAGCGGCCGGCCCCCCACACCCCAGCGCAGGCAGAGGAGGGGTGGGTCTGCGAGCTGGCGGGCTGGCCACCGCACCTGGGAGGGCAGCCTGGCCACAGCCATGAAGAGACAACAAGGGTCATTTCCTCATTTGGCTGAGAAAACTTGAAAGTCAAGGACTATGGAGAAAATTGTTTTAAAACAATGTTTCCATTTTTCACAGACGTGCCTTTTCCAGGTATCTGGCAGGTGATGGGCTTCCAGGTGATGGGCTTCCAGGTGATGAGCTTCCAGGAACGCCACGGGCAGCTCCACGCTGTGGGCAGGGGCAGGGGCAGGGGCAGGGCCAGCGAGCGCGGGAAGGGGCGGCAGCCTGAGCCCACACACTCTTATGCCGCCGGTGACCTTCCCGTGAGCCCGTGCGATCTCCTTAATCACACTAAACACACAGCTGCACTCGGAGGCTGCTCTCCTGGCAAGGTATCAAGACCCTTGAAAATGCTCACAGTGCTTCCCACGGTCTTCGAGGAACGGGGAGGAAAGGACACGCGCGTGGACCGTCCCGGGGGCAGGTGCAGACACCAGGATTGGCCAACCACCCCCACGCGCCACACTGCTCCAGGTGCTCGATTCGGAGTGATGCACTTTTCCCCGCGGCTACGGGAAGGCTGTTTATAGACAGGGCCATGCGGAGGGGACCTCAGGGGAACGCAGCTCAGCACCAGGTCAGGTCCTGGGGTCCTGCCCCTCACAGCACAGCCCCTGCTGAACAGGCTGGGGTACAGGAGCGCGTATCCTGCCTTCACTAAGGCGACTGGGAAGAACTTTAAAACACAGAACAAATGCAGCAAATCGTAGGAAAATTAATAAATGTAAGACAAATAGATGAGAAATGCACACCAACACATGCGCCAGGACAATGCCCGTGGTTCGGAGACTATTTTGCATATACATCTGCACGTAGTGTGTGTGCATTATGGGGGGACTGGACCCAGGGCTGCTCTACCACTGAGTTCCTCCCCCAACCCTTTTTATTTTTTTTCTTTTGAAACAGAACTTCTGTAAATTGCTGAGGTGGCTTCAACCTTGCGGACTTCCTGCGGCACCCCAGTCCCTGGATTCTGGGTGTGCACCACTGAGCCTGACTATGTATGTATTTTTTTGGGGGGGGGGTACTGGGGATTGAACTCAGGGGCACTTGACCACTGGGCCACATCCCCAGCCCTTTTTTGTATTTTATTAGAGACAGGGTCGCACTGAGTTGCTAAGTGCCTCACCATTGCCGAGGCTGGCTTTGAACTCGCGATCCTCCCACGGGCTGGGATCCTCCCAAGTGCTGGGATCACAGGCGTGCACCACCGTGCCCGGCCCTATGTATGTATTTGCAACATGCTCCTGTGTTTTCCACAATGGATTTGCATTGGCTTTGTAAAAATGGAATTTCTGTGTCTGAGGCAGAGTGACCCTGCTGCAGTCTGTGGTCCAGGTTGGCAGAGCCCAGGGTGCCTACGCCCTGTGCATGCCGGTCCATGCCTGGGAAACCCCAGCCACCACATGGAACGGTGGACACTGGACAGGCTTCAAAAACCACAGCTCAGTTAAAGGAAAGGTAAACAGCTTTCACAAAAGCTCCTATGAAAGCACTAAAACTCTAAAAAAGTTCATGCACTTCTATGTTGAATTTTTTAAAATGTGGTAAGTGACACACAACAAAAATGTGCCCTCTTTTCTAAGCGTACAGTTCAACAGAGTTAGATACAGTCACATGGTTGCCTAACCATCCTCACCATCCACCCCCAGAACTTTCCATCTGCCCCAACTGAAACTGTCCCCATTATCAGACAGGCACGTCCCGCCCCTGCCCGCCTGCGCAGGGCCATCACTTGTCTGTCTCTACACATTTGACCCTGGGGCTCTGAGCCGAACCCCGGCATTAGTCCCTGTATGACTGGCGGGCTTCGCCGGCATGATGTCCTCGAAGCACACCCACGCTGTGGCAGGGGCCAGGACGCCTTTCCTTTCCAGGGTGGAACGTTTCATTGTCCACACACACCACCTTTTATCTACATCCATCCAACGTGGGCTGCCTCTGCTTTTCGCTAGCATGGATAACGCTCTTCGGAACACAGGTGTGCCAATCCTGCACCGTGTGTAGCTTTAAATCTGCACGTACACGTCTGTGGTCGTGTTAAAGCAACACAGTTTATCACCCACTCTCTAAGGCTGTTTTTCTGGCAATATGAAAGCCTTTAAAACCAGAGTATTGAGATGTTCACACCTCGGCCCTCCTCCGCCCACCAGGCCAGCCCTGCATACTCTGTTCCTCTCTTACCAAATAGAAACTGCCGAGCTACAGAGGTTCAGTCGGCATCTGCTGTGACAGAGAGGGTGCGCCTTGGCACTCCCCATCCTGGGAGGTGTTCTCAAGGGCCCCAGCAGGGTCAGGCCCTCGGCTCCTGGGTCCAGCTTCCCACCCTACAAGATGAGCCTGGGGCCATCTGCTGCCAGGTCCCCGCTGGCCCCGTGGGCTATGCCAGCCTCAGCATCCCACACTGCTGCCATGGGCTTTCTCCTTCATCTTCCAGAAACTTCCAGTGCTCATTGAGAGGATTCACAGCTGCATGACTCTAGTACTGGCAAAGGTCTGCAGGAAAGAGAACGCTCTACGTGGTCAGAGTGGAGGGAGCTGGGACAGCACCTTGCCACCAACTCAGGAGTGTTTGGCCGCGCTCTAGCACACACACCTTGGCCCAGCAAGGCCACGCACCCTCCCGGGACACCTTGAGTCAGGAGTGGACAGGACACTCACTACAGCATCCCGTACTTGTGCCCACGACAGAGAAGACAACCTACAGTGGATGATCCCCCCGGCCACACAGTGGACGCGCAAGCTCCAGTCACCCAGAGCCTAAGCCGCAGTTAAAGCCAAACCAGAGCTACAGAAATCAGACGGGTGAGCCTCAGAACCACCATGTTACCTAGAGAACAAGCGTGGGGCATACAGAATAACGACCGTTAACTGGACAGTCCTCCACTGTGATGGGGACACAGCAGGTGGGCTTTGAGGCCAGCTGTGCTCTCCTCCTCCACCTGGGGTTACCCAGGGGTCCCCTTCCTTCCTACCTGCTTAGTGGTTCATGTGTGTGTAACAAGAAAGCAAAAGGCAGCCGGGCGCGGTGGCGCACGCCTGTCATCCCAGCACTTGGGAGGCTGAGGCAGGAGGATCGTGAGTTCAAAGCCAGCCTCAGCAATGGTGAGGCACTTAGCAACTCAGTGAGACCCTGTCTCTAATAAAGTACAGAAAAGGGCTGGGGATGTGGCCCAGTGGTCGAGTGCCCCTGAGTTCAATCCCTGGTACCAAAAAAAAAAAAAAAAAAAAAAAAAAAAGAAAGCAAAAGGCAGACATATCCAACAACGTTCCACAGCCCTGGAGAGCCACACACAGGCAGGGCATAGACACAGGCTGAGAAGAGCAGCCAGCTAGGGGGACAGGCCTCGCCAGGCGGCAAGACCAGGGACGGAGGGTGGGACTGTGCACTAGCTGATCACTTAGAAACACACTCACTCATACACAAATACAAGCTAGGAAAGTTATGACCAATTAATTCTACCTTCCTTGCTATTCCCCTGACTCCCTTCCCTTCGTTTCCCTTTATCTAGGCCGTCTATTTCTATTATTTCCCTCCCCTGAATTTGTATACACGACCAGGGTAGCTCCATATCACATAGGACCACAAGAGTGGAAACCTAATAAGTTACTTTATGTATGAATATTCTGCCAAAATACATTCTACTGTCATGTATAACCAAGAATTAAAGAAAAAAACACATTATCTCTGCACACGGGCAATGCAGGTGAGGGTTATGATAGATAAGCACAGAGCAAGTCCCCCTGCCCCAGAGTGAGACCAGACCCTCCTGTCTAGGTGCAGTGACACCAGAAATCTGCAATAGGTACAATCGGGGACACCACCTTTCTCCCTGGGGGTGGGGGAGATTCTGAGCCCAGGGGTAAGAAATGTATATAATGATATTATTTTTTAAAAAATATTTATTTATTTGCTTTAGTTGTACACAATGTGTTCATTTGTATGTGGTGCTGAGGATCGAACCTGGGCCGTGCACGTGCTCGGTGAGCGCTCTACCACTGAGCCACAACCCCAGCCCCCATAATGATGTTATTAATAATCACAGTGATAATAGAACAGACACAGGATATGTCCTATGGTTAAGAGGAAGTCTCTAGGGCTTGTGCCAGAGGCATTCTTAGAATCTGTGGCACCTGATCAGTTCAGTCACCATATTAAGCATGTATGTCGGCTTTATTGAAATAAGACAAAAGCACCCGCCTAAGCCGCAGGGTGCGTATCTTCTAGCATGCCCGCACTACCACAGCCACACTCCCAGGGCATCCTCACCCCAACAAGAAGCCCTGCCCCTTCCAGTGGTCACTCCCCACCCGAGGACCCACCCAGCCCTCAGCAACTGCACTCCCCTTTCTGTCCCAAGTCAATTTATCTATTCTGGACATTTTGCACAAACAGAATCATACAACTTATGGCCTTTCATGTGTGGGTTTTTTTTTTTTTTTTTTTGTAAATGAATTTTGTTTGTTTTTTATTGGTGCTCTATAATCACGCAGAACGGTGGGACCAGCCCTACATATCACGTGGCTTCTTTTACTCATGTCTCCAAGGCTCATCCACAGCATGTCAGGATGTCCTCCCCCCCCTTTTTTTTAAATATTTATTTATTTGCTTTAGTTGTACACAATGCAATGCATTTATGTTTACGTGGTGCTGAGGATCGAACCCGGGCCGCGCACGTGCAAGGCGAGCGCTCTGCCGCTGAGCCACAACCCCAGCCCTGTCCTTCCCTTTTAAGGCTGAAACATATTCCCTTAAACGGACAGACGGACCACATTTGTTTATCCATTCATCCACGGGTGGCCCAGACCCCAGCCCAGGAGTTCTGCATTTTCAATGATCTAAAACCAAATGTGCGCTCTCCCCCCCGCCCTCCAGCTTTCCCTCCCCCTGTGTGGAAAGGGCGGCAGCGGCTGCACCCAGCTCACCTTCTCCTGGGCAGACTGCACCACGCTGGAGACTTCTCCAACTGCCAGCTCCTGGAGCTGCGGCCGCGCGTCCTGCTGGAAGGAGAGCTGCAGGGGGCCCTGCGAGAGAGGAGAGGCGTGAGGGGGAGCGTGCGCAGCAGCGCCCCGGCTTCTTAGAAATCACATCCTTGCTGTAACGTTCGACACATGTAGGGAGATGCACCCAGACGTGACAGTGACCTGAGGGTCTTCCATGGCGTGTGGCACTCAGCCCTCTGCAGCCAGGACCCAGGGCAGGGAAAGACGGGAAAGATGATGGGAAAGCTCGACCCAGAGGCTGGTGCGGCGGAGGCGGCAGAGGCGCTGTGGGTGCAGAGGCTCACCGTGGAAGGGAAGGACCGCAGCCTCCAGGCGGGGCTCTGTGAGCGCCCCACAGGCCTGGCAGGAGCTGGCCCGGGCCACGGGCGGAGGGAGCCACTGCTCCCTGCTCCACTCGCCTCTCCCACTGCTGGGCAGCGGGTGGGTAGGCATCCCAGGCACCAACCTCCTGTGGAATCAGGGGGGCACACGAGACTCCCGTACCAGAAGGAGCCAGCCGGTGGCTGTCCTCAGTCCCTGCCTCACAGCCCTCCAGAGCGGCCAGGCTCCTGCCCCTCTGGCCTCACAATTCAACCCTGCCTTTGGCTCTGTGCATTTTCCAGTATCCTGGCACTGAACTCGTCCACAGCTTATTTAAGTCAGCTTGTGTCCACTTGGTTTTTGCAATATAAAATGTCCCAAATGAGAGATGTACACTTAAATTAATATGACCACAAAGCAAGAAGATTGATGCTTTGTGTAACAGCAGTTCACGACTTGGACAGCCAACCAAGTCTTGTCCCTTCAGCTCTTGAGAGGCTGGCACCCATGCCAGCAGCAGGACCCAGGATGGAGGCTTCTTTGACTCTTTCTGACATGCTGCAGAAAGCACGTCACACTCAGCTAAGTTCAGGCTGAGTGGTTGAAAAGCGTAGCCCACAGCTGCTTCCTGCACCTACTGCAGAGACTCGTCATGCTGAATCGGCTCCAACTTCGAGGCTTGGCCAAGGGTGGGACCAAGCCGCCCTGGCAAGTGCAGCGTAGATAAGCCAGCAATGAAGTGAGCCTGTTGCTATTTCTTAAGAATTCCCAGTGATCGAGAACAAACCTACAGGCACAGATCCTTTTAATTTACATTCAATTTAATTTCTAACCTCACCCTGTTCTAGCAACATCTACCTCACCCCCCAAAACCACCAGGGCATAATTAAATCTACTTCTCCAGAGGGATGAAATCATGCTTCTAGGCAGCTCTGCTGGCGTTGTCCATGGGGCTCGTCCGGGTGGGAGCTGCTGGCCAGGGGCACCATGAACACTGTCCTGACACTGCTCTGTGAGCTGGCGTGCCTGGCTGAGCAAGCAGCATGGCACAGAGGCCCATGCCGCGCAGGGCACTGTTAGCAGGAGCCGTCCAGCTGCCGGGCTCAGCGAGCAACACAGGGCACCTTCTGCAACAGCTGAAGACAGCCTCGCCCACCACTCGGTGCGGACTCAGGAGCAGATGCCCCCCTACCTGTGGTACCTTCAGGGGATAAAACCTTGAGAAGCTTTTTCTGGGAAACTTGATATGAAGAGACATTCTCACAAAGGAAATAAATTAACAACCTAAACTAAGGACAGGGAGGCTGCCTTTCCTTTTCTAGCCGGCCTACCCCCGTGGTGCAGGAGCCCACGAGCCTGCAGCCCAGGGCCAGCTCCCGCCCCGCGCCTCTCTGCTGCTCTCTCTGGGCCGAGCTGCGCCCACTCCACACTTCAGTCTGCCTAAGCTGAAGGAGGGTTTTCCATCCCCACGGGAAAAGACGCACGCAAGGGCTGCCAGGAAAACACTGAGGGAGATGAGCAGGGGACTCCCCCCCCACCCCACAGACATTAAAACACACCACAGAGCCCCTGGAATTACAACTGCAGTTCTGGGACAGAGAGCAAACAAATGGACCAGGGGACTGGAAAAGGACCCCCAGCGTAGGCCAAGTGCACGTGGAAATTCAGTACCACCACAGCTTTCCTCATCCTAAAGTCCCCAGATCTGAAACCCTCCAAAATTTGAAACATTTAAAGCACTGACATGAATTTTCCACAGGTGGAAAATTCCACTCCACGAAACTTTGTTGCATGCAATTATTCAAAATACTGTATAAAGTTACCTTTAGTCTATGTGTATAAGGTGTATATGAAACAAATGAACTTCATGTGGAGACTGGGGTCCTATCCCCAAGATACCTCATGTGTATGCAAATATTTCAAAATCTGAAAATATCCAAAATCCAAAATACTTCCGGACCCAGGCATGTCAGATAAGGCATATTTACTTATAAATGGAAAAAGTGGCATCCCACACCATGGGGTAAAGGTGGATTTTTAGAAAATCTGGATGTGCGGTAGCAATTAGAGACTGCCTCAGGTGTGCACCGCCGGGATAAGAAGCAAAATGTGTCAGCGGCTGTAAGCGCAGGTGCCTTATTCTTGGGGAAGGAATTAAAAACGAGAAAAGGGGAAGGTAAGAGGAACTGGAGTCCAACAGATCAGTATGCATTCAGGCTTGGTAGAAAGACACCAGAAAGTGATGCACGTGCGTGTGTGTTGGCACACCCATGCTGTGCCCAGCTCTGCCCACTGAAGGGGTCTGGGAGCAGTGGGAGCCACACAGCAGCCAGCACACCTGGTGCCAGAACCTGGATTCCAAACACCACCCAACAAAGGGAACCTCGAGGCTGCTGAAGATGTGCGTGGGCACAGGAGCCCAGGAGAGGAAAATGCAGGGCAGCCTTAAGAAAAGAAAAGATCCTGTAGAACCACGAAGCAAGGAAATGGGGCGGGGGGGGAGGGGGGTGAGCTAGACGGAAGAACACAGCGGCTCAAGAAACTCCCAGCAGCCCAAACGAGAAGGATATCACTGGCAAAATCCGTAGCAACAGTATTGGATTACAACCCGCAGAACAAAATAAACCCCAGGGTGCTGTGCAGAGCCAGCTGGACACAGAGAAGCAGGGGCCCTGCTTGCGGTACTGTGCCCATCGCAAGGGTAGAAGGAAAGTGGGAAGCAGAAAATCACAGTTAAGTAAACTCCAGCTAAGCATCTGTCGCAGGGAAGGTGCACCGAGCAGGGCTAAATCCAGAGAGGAAAGGTCTGAGGAGCGTGGGATTCATATAGTCTCAAAGTTGTTCCCCAAGAAGTGTGTCAAAACAGGGGACAGAGAGGGGCTATCGCTGCAAGAGGAGAACCCTGCCAGAAGCCACCTAACCAGAGGGACCAAGTCTGATATTCCCGATGACAGGTCACACCAGCATCAGGACCCCGATACAATGACTAAAGGGGGGTCGCTGCTCTGAGTCCGGGTAACCATGGTGCACATGGGAAAACTCCAGACAAACCGAGGCACGTTCAGCAAAGTAATGATCCATGTCCTTCAGTGTCACCAAGGTCGAGAAAAAACAAGGGAAGACAGAAGCACCCTTCCAGGCTGCAGGAGATTAAGCAGCAGCAACTGATTGTCACTTGGGCCCGAGGGACCTTAGAACAGTTAAGAGGATGTGGGGAGAAAACCTGTGAAATTCAAATACAGTCTTCAGTTCCAATTATTAGGCATGCTGGGGATGTTAACTTGGGTGCTATTACATAAGTTCATTGTTATTAATTGTAGTTACAGTGGAGGGAGGCTGACTTCTGGTACGACTACAATGTTAACTTCTCTGTGTTACAAACGATAGCAACTTTGTAGCAATGTTAATTCTTGGCTGGGGACATTGTGTTGCTATTATGGGGAAGGAATATATGGACTCTTCCTGAATCATTTTTTTCAACTTTTCTGCAAATCTAAGAGCAGTTCAAGATAAAAAGCTAAAAAAAGGGCTGGGGTTGTGGCTCAGCGGCGGAGCGCTCCCCAGGTGCGTGCGCGGCCCGGGTTCGATCCTCAGCACCACGTACAAATAAACACATTGTGTACAACTAAAGCAAATAAATAAATATTTTTTTAAAAAACAAAAAAGCTAAAAAAAAAAAAAAAAAAAAAAAAAAAAGAAGGAGGCTTTACAAAGGCGCAGTCCACCTGCATCAGCTCATTATATCCCAGGCATTTTGCTAAGTGCCTCACAGAGTCCATCTCTATGGGAGTGGACTGTTTTCTGAATAAAACCCCCAAATCGTCTCCTTGTATAGATGATGCACAGAGAGGTCAGGGCTTGCCCAGGATCACACAGCAGCTGCCCGCAGAGCTGGAGCTCAGAGCCTGGTGGCCCACCCCGGCACTGCCGCACACAGGTCCTCCCGGCAGCCAGTGGTGGGCCCTGGCGACTGCAGCACAAGTTAGCTTTGGCTGAATTTGGTTGGCGCTGGCACTACACCCACTCTCCTGGACTCCTGCCTTGTTGGGAAAATGGGTGAGGGCATAGAGCAACAGAACTGGCGCCTGTTCCTGGCCTCCACGATCTGCAAAGTCACCGGCAGCTTCCTTTAATGTTGATTCTTCAGGAGTGGAAAACAAAGCCCATTAAGCAGCATATTCTGACCAGCTGGCCAACTCCCAAGCCAGAGGCCCATGTCCAGACGGCATGGTGTGCGCGGCCACCGTGTCTCCCCCTCCGCCAGGCCTGCCGTTCATCCCACTGATGACTGGGGTCTGCTCAGCGCCAGAGTGGAGCAGGGCGCCAGGTCCAGCTCTGCCAGGACAGACCCGTCTCCACCCCAGCTCACAAGGCAGGGAGCTGAAGAGGGCTCAAGTGCCACCAGGTGCCAACCAGGGGGCAAGCACAAGTTGCCCAGATGGAGATGGGGTGGCATCTTTGCAGAATAGGATTCCAGCACCTCTGAGCTGAGATCTGAAAGATTCAGGAAAGGCAAGTGAGGAGAAAGGAGACAAGCATTCCGAGGAATTATGGGCCAACCTGCTGAAGGTCTTCACAGGAGAGAACCCTGAATGTCTGAGCCACAGAGAGGAGAGCACGCAGGAGTCACCACGAAGGCCGCAGTCAGCAGCCCAATGAGGCCTGTTTTCCTTCTACTGGCTGAGGGAAGGGCAGGCCCAGGGCCCTCACCCTGGGGGCCAGCACACTCTTCCCAAAGGACTTCTGCACTGTGGCCACCATTGCTGGTCAAGGAGTTTGGGTGTTTGCAAGCACACTGGAAGGGCATTATGCGACGGGGAGGCTCTGCGGGCTGGGGCCACTTCGTCCACTAAGCTGCGGAAGCTCACGTGGACAGCACTACTCCTAGCATGCTCTAAGTTCACACGGCATCTGTTTTTTGCAGACTGCAAACCATCCTATCGTCTTGGTTGTCTTCATTTAGAGCATTCCTCTGAAGAAGCACTAGAGAAACCACAAGCTTTAGGGACTGTCCTGACACAGGGCCACTGCCACTTAGAGACAGGCGGACAGCTAGGCAAGCCACGGCCAGCAGCAGAGCACAGCTCTCGCCCTGGGTCAGTGCTGCCCCGACACATGCAGCAAGGGCCTCAGGAGGAAGCTCTGGGCAGCCACCACAGGGCCACTGTGGCAACAGGCTGCCTTCCAGAGCCAGAGAGGCCAGACACAGCAATGCCAGGGCTCACGGGGGCCGGGCATGGAGGGCACCATGGTCGCTGCTGATCACCACGACGGGGGCCGGGCATGGAGGGCACCATGGTCGCTGCTGATCACCACGAATCATCTCTACGTGTGTGTGGAGGCAGGTGAGTGAGCACAGGGAGGCCTGCTGGGTGGCCTCTGGGTGACACCCACTAGTCCTCAGCCCTGGCATCCTGAGGGTGACAGAGCCACCTCTGAGGTGGGTTCTTCCTGACGAAGTATGCTCAGGTCGTGGGCACTGTTCTGCCACACAGACGGGGAGATGTGAGCAGCACCGTCATGACCAGCACCTGGAGGGCTGGGGGGGAGGGGGACAGGCAGACGGCTGGCTCGGGGACAGGTGTGCACACAGCAGCTTCCGAGCGCTCTCAGCCCGTAGGGAGCACCTGAGGACCTTGTGAGCACACAGCGCGCCTCCCACACTCTGCCCCGAGGGCGTGGACTGGGCGGGGAGAGCGGGTGTAGGTATTCCTAGGTTTCCTGGGTGACTCTCCTGTGTCCTCACACAGCGACGACAGCTGACACACCGTGGCGGATTCCTCTCCTGTGTGTCCAACTCTCGATCACATATGATGACAGCTTTTTCTGGAACAAGGGTCAAAATCTTGGGTCCCCTCTGATACAGGGAACCTGCCCTGCTTTGGCCACTGGTCATCAGAGCACAAAGCAGACTCCACAGGCCATTGCTCAACCCTCGGGTCCCAGGAGACACCGGCCCCATGTTCAGGATGAGACATTAAACAACCATACCCTTTGCCCTTCTTACTGGACCTCATTCAAAGAAAACACCAGGGTCTCAAGTTGAATTTGGTTCCCACGGGGGACATGGCTGCAGCCGAGAAGGGACCACAGAGAGGCCAGCCCAGGCTCCAGGCGGCCCACACAGCTCCCTCCAGCTCCCACGCCTCAGCACTGATGCCAGAGAGGGAAGAGGCTCAGTGAGGAAGGCCTGGTTCCCTTCCATCTTGAAATACAAGCTGGGTGAGACTTGGAATGGGAGGGCTCCTATTGCCCTGGATAGGACATTCTACTTTTCATGGAACACGCTGGAGTTATTATCTCCCCATCCTGCAAGCGACAGACCCAGAGTTGGTCTCTCCCCTGGCTGAGTGGTAGCAGGGCTGGGGGGGGGGGGGGGGGGGGGCTAAGCTGTGGCCCTCTGGCCAGCCAGGCCAGTGGAGAGCAGGAGCAGGCTGGGAGTGCCAGCCCTAATCGGGGATTAGTGGCAGTCCAGGTGGGGGAGGGCAGTGAGGAGCTCCTGCAGGCATGGCCACTGGGGTCAGTGCACCAACCAGCACAACACCAGCACCTGCTCGCCCACACTGTCATTACTGCCACAACAGCGATGGCCCAGGACATTGGGAGGGTGACATGTCAGTAGCAGGGAGTCAGTTGCCAGGATCCTATCTGCCTGCCTGCAAACCCTCCGTTTGAATTCAAATCAAGCAACACTCCCAGGCACCAGCTCGGGGAGTGACACCACACGTTGGTCCATGCAAAGTGCCACAGGAGACTCCGGGCTGCTTTGAGCTCAAACCCAGTACGTGATTGGTGGTGTGGAAAGCTGTGGTGTGTGGCCAACGGCAGAGAGGACAGAGAAAAGCAAACAGGCCAAACCTCCTTCCTCCCTGAACACACGACGCCCCAGCTCCCACATGAAGACTCCAGCGATTGAAGTGCAAGGTTTTCATCCAAGCCCCTCAGATCTTTCCTTGGGGATCTCAGACTTGTCTGACCGACCCAACACCAATGCCAGTCAGGGACTTCCTCCTCTCTGTGTTGACACGACAGCACAGGGTGACCTGGAAGCTTGGCACCTAAGGGAGCATTCTTCTGGAAGCCAATCAAGAAATGACAGGAAACGAAGCAGACATCCCCAACTTGCAGAAGGCAGGGCCACTGGCTCTGGGCCTGAGACTTCGCTGGGAGTCCCAGTGTCTGGATGCCGCAGATCACTCATCCCGCATCGCTTGTGCTCCAGAGAACAGGAGCATGATGTGCACAGGCCAGGCCACCAGCCTGAAGAGGACTCAGCACCAGAGCAGGCCTGTGACCAGTCAAAGTTCTGTGACCCGTGTTTACTTCCAGGCGTGTGGGCGCAGGGCTTGCGGGCTGATGCCGGTAGGTGTCCAGCTCTGGACAGCTGGGGCACCAATTCTAGCCACCAAGACAGACCTCTGTCAGCTGACCTGTGAGCCTTTTATTTATCATCCAAAAGGTCTGGTTATTTTTTTTCAAGCATTCAGAACAAAGTCTCTTGAATTGTTGGGTTCAGGCTACTTGACACTCTAACCCTTTTTGCCTTGTAATTCCATGGCCACACGCACCAAGGCATGGCAGAGACGCCAGGCTCAGGGCGGTGAGGAGCATCTGAATGGCCAATGGGCTCAGAAACCGGCATTCCTCTTTCCAAGGCCAGCGCCACTGTCTGCCGATGAGGTTGCACAAGCAGAGGCACCCCCCACCCCCCGCAGGCAAGCAGCAGCCAGGTGTGCCAGGAGTGCTTCCCAACCCCAGGGGCCTCGCCTCCTGTAGAAAGCCTCCAAATAGCAGACGCCACTGCCCCAGAGCGTGTCACAAACTAAGACATCTTAAAAGTGAAATAAGTCACCAAATAATTAACAAGAAAGAAACACCCACAGGAGTGTGAGGGGGCAGTTAAGTGGCAAGCCCACAGTCTGGGCTGGGAATAAGCTAGGTCCACGTCCTGCCTGTGCCACCACGGGTGCATGACCTCAACCTCTCCAGGCCTCAGTTTCCACGCCTGTAAAATGGTGAGGGCACCTGTGACCCAGGAGTGTGCTGATTTAGAGAGATGTGTACACCCGAAGCCCCCAGTATAATGCCTGGCCCTCGACAAATTGGCCACTAGTTTCATATACCCAGAAATGAAAGCCTTTTAAAAAAACAAAAGAAATTCTTGGTGGAGTTCAGTGTGATCAGATAGATAGGGGAAGCATATCTGGATCACAGTCATTGTTTATCAGGTGCAAGATCAGCGCATGTCCAATGGGACACTGGAATCCACCAGGGAATCCAGGCGGGGAGGTTCAGCTGGAAGGGGCTGGGCCCTCTGGTGCGTCCCTCCAGCAGCCATCTGTCCCTGCACAGCCCAGGGTCCAGCGCTCCTGGTGTTCGGGTAGGAAATGGAACCACTCTGTCCTGGCTCTCCACCGAGGGTCCTCTATTCTCCTGGCCCTTCTCCCAACTTTCTCGGAGGCTCTGCCAGGCTGGGGGTGGGGCAGGCTCACTTAGGGTCAGTCAGAGGCTGAGGCAACGCCTCCAGGAAGGAGGGCCCCCCGCCCCCCGCGCCTGCCCCAGTCCGGGGCTGCGCCCGACCCCCACTGGCTCTCCTGGAGACTCACCCCTCTCCTTTTGGCCTCCTGGTTCAGGGCGATCACCCAGGCCGTCTGCCACTGGCTCCTCCAGCTGTTCAGCGTCAGGATCCAAGAAAGAAGCGCGTCCGACTCAGGGCGCTGCTCCCCTTCGGGCTCCGCCCGCCGCCGCGGCGGGGGGCGCGCCCTGGCCAGCGCCCACTGCGTCAGGTACAGGCCCACCGTGACCAGGGCCGCGACGAAGAGCGACACCAACACGAACCACTGGACCTCACCGAGCCACCAGCCCAGCTGGGCCATGGTGATGGCGCATACCCGGCCCGCCTCGCCCAACTTCCCCGAGCAGCCCCCGGGCCGGGACGCGGAGCCCGCGGGCGGCGAGCTCAGGACATCCGCTGGCGACCGGCCGGGGGCTGGAGGGGGCGCGGCGGGCCGGAGCCGGGCTGGGCGCGGAGCCGGGAGGCCCGAAGCCGGGCGGGGCGGGCAGGAAGGGAATGCCGGCTGGCGCCCGGCGGCCACGGCCCGGGATTGCGCCCCAAGCCCCGCACACCCGGGAAAGGGAACGCGGGAGCAGCGCCGGCGGCCGGTGCGCCCGACCAGCGCGTCTGGGAAGTTCCCGGGGCCGCGGCCCGCGCGCTTCCTCCCAGCGCACCGCCCCGGGCGTCCCGCCCGCGGCCCAGCAGTGGCCGGAGGAGGCCTGGCCGGAGGCGGGCTGGGGGCGGGCCCCGCGCGGGCAGGGGCCGTCCCTACGCCCCCTTAAAGGCCCCGCGGGCCCGCGCCCCTGCGGCCCCGCCCCGCATGGGCCCCGCCACGCGCGCGCGTCCCCGCCCCTTGGGCGACTTCCCCCGGGCCGGGCGGCGAGGTGACCCAGCTGAGCGAGTCTCCCTCCACGCTGACAGGCCCAGCTGGCCACAGGGCAGCGGGGTGCGCGGGACTTTGTGATTAATCAGCCCGACCCAGAGGCTACTGTGGGCCTCCTGGATTGTCCCGTATGCATGTGTGCGCGCGCGCGCGCGTGCGTGAGCACGTGTGTGACCGAGGCCCTGTAGAAGAGTGATTGCAAGGATCGGTTCCCACCGGCCAGACAGTGTCTGATTACAAGTCCTTGAAAGTCCCTAGAAGCCCATGACCCACACCCTGAAGTAGAGCCTGTAGGCTCTGGCCTGGAGGACTGTGCTGCTCAGATCCCAGGAGTGACCCCAGGCCCTTGTCTCTTGTCGTGGATGCTGTTTATTGTGTGATGTCTGGGTGAAGTGTGCACCTGGGTGAGGGTGTCTGATGTGCCATGGGAGTGGCATGGTGTGCACGGTTGCGGTGTGACACGTGCATGTGTCACCCTTCTTCACGTTCACCTTGCAGAGACAACACCCATCTTTTGGAAATGACATAGAAACACAGGAGCTGGAAATTCTCCACGGCCTGATACAGGCCTAAACCCTGCGAAGGTGACTTCAGTCATATTTTTTGCAGCTGCATTGGTGGGATTTCACCTTGAAGCCTTCTCTTGCCTAGCAGGGGTCTGGTGGTGGGCCAGAGACAGGTCACATCAGTAGGGATTCAGCAGGAAGGAGGAAGGAACTGCTGGACAGAGGGCCCTTGTGGAAAGAGAACAGAAGGCAGCAGGTAAACTCCTACTAGGGTGGCCCAGGTGAGCCTTTCCACATCAGGCCTGCGATCAGGAAGGGAAATAAGAATGGTCCCAGCAACTTCCTGCAAGTTACTATCAAGCGTGGGCTCTCTCCTCAGCCCTCAGGTTCTTAAGGGTGGGAAATACTTCTCTTTTCTCCTAATCACATCAGTGCTATCTTAAATGGAAACAAAGGAAATTTCTTCTTATTTGGAGAAAAAAATCTAATTAATTATTTGCTGATCTGCCGCCGGATCTATACGGTTGAACAATTCAAGTCCTGCAGAACTCCTTGCCAGAATAACTAAGGTAGCCAGAGGTCTAGCCCCACCCACCTGTTCCCACGTGAGTCCACCTGCATGCTTGTGCCTGGCTGCAGCTCTGTGGGCGGAGACAGGTGCCGGCCTGTGCGACTGGTGGGACCGGTCTCTTTCCTTCACCAAGATGCCTTGGAGACTGCTCACCCCACTGGCATGTTTAGAGGCTTGTAACAAACTGCAAACTAACCACCACCCCTAGTCTGGATTTGTCACGCTTCCATATGCTTCTACAGAGAGGGTGTCAACATGCAGGCTTGTGTGGCTTCCAGAGTGAACCACAGGAAAACAAGGAACGATGTGGCTTACAGAGGACAATGCGGGTGGCCCAGATGTGCAACAAGAACTGACACCTCTCCGGGATCTAGGACAAAGACCAGGCTCCATTTGTTTCCATCCTAGTCCAGTGACTCTACTGGCACCCAGTCCCACTTGTCCACTGCACCTGTCCTCTCCTACACCCATCTCACTTCTACCCAAAAAGTAAGACTGCAGCTCTGTCCAGGGAAGGCTCCCGTCCTCACCCACCAATCCTCCAGTGGCCGGGATTCCGTGTCATATTCTGCATTGGGATGTGTTACTTTTAATCACTCTAAAACGGAAAACGTTGCAGCAGTGCCTTCTGCTTGAGCTTGACTTGTGTGTTCACCTTGAGCGTCCGTAAGCAGGTGGTGTAGCAGTGTGGGAGAAGAGTAGGAGCCCAGGGTGCTGGCTGGTGCCCCCCAGCCCAGCTCTCACCCCCTGGTAGCTCGGTGGTGGCCACTGAAGGAACAGCTCCCAGCTGTTCACCCTGCGGGAGCACCAGGAGCAGTTGCCCAGAGTCCTCGGAGGGCAGCGTTCTGAGCTTGGACCGGAGTCTCTGCCCAGAGACTCAGTGTGCTGGGTCCCCAGGCGACCTGGGAGGAACAGCAGAAACCAGACTCGGAACTCCCCTCAGCCTCCCAGGCCCTGGTTCCCAGGGCCGGAGCGAAGGCTTCATCGTTCTGTTTTTCACTGACAGGCGGGAGCTGCCTCTAGCCTGCTGGATGCTTTGCGGAGTCTCCCAGTCTCGGGGCGGTTTCCTTATCTGGGCATCAAGGCTGACGTGTTTCGGTGTCTTCCCAGCAAGCCCAGGCCCTGTGATCGTGCTGTATCTTCAGAATCAGTAAATACGTCTAGTGTGATGTGTCTCACCTCCGTGGACCAGAATCACAGTTATTCATGAGAAATCATTCATCATCTTCAAGTCAGACATTCTTGTAGGGTTTTAAAAGTTCTTCCAAAAAAATCAGGATTTGGGCTACATTTCCAGTATCTTAAACTGCTAGAGGCAGGAAGGAAAGGTGGGGTCCAGAAGTCCACAGGGGGTCTCCAGTGTGGTGGGACAGTTTTCTCCGGCCCCTGCAGTGATTCGCATTCAGTTCTCGGGTCGAGTCCCAGTGCTCTGACAGACTGCGATGGTCTCTTCACAGGCTCACGGGGACCACCTGGGAGCTCAGGGCCACCCTGGTTGGCACCTGACCTGCTGAGAATTCCCTCCTAGCAAACAGCTTTTCACACCTGGCTAGGTGCCCTAGGCTGTGACACGAGGAGGTGGCCCGGGAGTGTGCGGACATCGGACACTCTGCAGGGTCCCTGCAGGGAGTCAGCCCCGGTCAGAGGCACCCTGGGCCAAACCAGGCCTCCCCTCCACCACGGCATCCCGGGGTCTCTTTACCAGTCATCAGCAGGACTCAGAGGGTCCTCATCCACAGCATCCCCCTGGGAGGACAGCAGTGGTCCCAGCAGTGCAGGAAAGGGGCAGAACACTGCAGAGGCCATGCCCGCGGTGCGAGGGTGGAGACCACCCTCCAGGCCACAGCCCCCGCAGCAGTGGCAACAGAAATGGCAGCACCACCTGCCAGGGATGTCATTCTCACTCACACCATCCCCACAGATGCACCAGCTTACAAAAGTCCAAGTGTGTGTACTGACTGGTCGTCGACTACTGTCAGACAGGATGAGGCTTAGAGGGCTTAAATTGCATGGCAACACTGGAAGGATGACATCATCCCATTTTAAAACTGAGGAAGCTAAGTTCAGAGAAGCTGAGGAACTTGTCCAGGGTCACACAGCGAGAAAGTGGCTGAGGTAGGTGGGACCTGTGTGAGCATCTACCCAAAGCCCATGTTCTTCCCATCTCCTTCTGAAGGTAGAGTCAAACACATTCTATCTTAAAAAAATGCTAAAAGTCAGAAGTGAAGATGCCCCACTTCTCACGAGGATTGGCAAGGTTTGCCTAGAGGAGACAGACCTCCTTTTCTGTTCTGGGGTCGAGGCAACAGGGACCCTCCCAACCAGAGGGGAAGGAAGGTCACTCGGGAACCCACCCCAGGGCCAACACAGCGCTCCTGTGCGTCCCAAAGCTTGGGGAAGGCACGGGGGAATGCGCTCCACACCGGCCGTGGAGAGCGCTGGGAAGTCAGATGACCATCCCGAGTGGTCAGTGGCCAGGAAAACAGACAGAAAGACGTGCCTCAGAGACGGAAGCCCAGCGATGGCCGTGGGGAGCCCGAGTCACTCAGGTGTCCACGGAGGGGCCCTGGCAGCATTGGAGCAGGGCCTGCGGTTTGCTACCGGCCAGCCCGGCCGGGGACACAGCTGGCCTGCCGCAGCCTGCGACTGACCCAGCGGGGACCTGAGGCAGGGAGAGCTGGTGCAGTGGTCTCTGCTGGTGGCTCAGGTAGGCTTCTTGTGGCACTGCCCAGGAGCAGTTGCTTGGACAGATGGCCAGGACCGTCCTTAGGAGGGGCAATATTTAACAAGCATTTTAAAATATTTTTCCCGAGGTACCTCACCTCTCCTCTATGTTTCCCTGACCCCTCCCTCTCCTGACACCTGGAACCCCTCTGTTGAGGATTCCTTTTGAGGTGTCTGTTTGGAAATGGAGTGTGCAGGGATTTATCAGGTGACACTGGGGCCTGGCCGAGGGCGCACAGGAAGAGAGAGAGACTGAGCACGGCAGCCTCTCGGCTGGTGCAGCGGTCTACTGAGGCTCCGGCGGGGGGCTGCTGAGGCAGGGCCTCCCTTGCTGGGGACAAGGCCTGTCTATTCCACGGCTCCCCAAGTAGTCCAGCAAGACAGAGTGAACAATTTGTCTGGTCCAGAAAATTTGAATGCTTCTGTCTGCCGCGCACTTGCAACAATTCCAGTACCCAGAAAGAGGCTGGAATTCCCACCCTGCTGAGGGACAGTGGCGTGGAGGCTTGGGGACGCTGAGTGAGTCATCGAAGCGGTGTGGCTTGGGGGGCAGAGCGGGGCTGGAATCCAGGTGTTCCCTGCGTGGTCCTTCATGCCACACCTGCAGCCAGTCTGCGTGACACCCTGTGCGATTAGAGGAGAGCAGTTTTCCTGTGCGCTCGCGCAGATTTGTGGCAGCCTCTCGTTTTCCCGGGTGCTGGTGGAGCGGGCACCTCCCAGGCCCAGCAGAGTGGGCAGGGTGACTGTGTCTGGGGGCGCCTGAGGCTGGCCACCACACTGTCCAGGAGCATCACCTCTGAAGGAGCCCTGATCAAGGAGATGGCTATTGCGGCTAGCCGAGAGCCATAAAAGATGTTCCAGTTTCCACCTGATATTAATACTTTATTCAAAGAATCTTTGTATGCCCGTGAACACTGTGTGACGCACCTGTAAGCTCGAGCTGTGAGCACTTGTCCTTGTTAGTAAATGTATATAACCAGGTGAGGTTGGTTAGAGGAGATTGGAAGGAGAAGAAGAAAGTTGCTGGTTGAAAGGAGTCAGAGTGGTTAGAGTTCGAGAGGTTGCTGAAGCCGGAGAGAGAAGAAGAATAAAAGACCTTTTTTCATTTTCATCCTGCCTCCGAGTTTTCTCCCGCGGCGTCATAGCTGCAAGCAACAGCATCAGGCAGCTACACACCTCCCCACAGAGTTGCCCTCAGGAGTCTGGCCCTGGGTGGGGACAGCGTAGAGCCACCTGTGGTCCCAGCTCCTCTCTCCTGTCCAATCTGCAGGAGCAACAAAGCGAAAGCCGAGGTTCTCAGGAAGAAAGTGGCTCCAGCTTCTCCTCCCTGTTCTTCCTCTAGGTCGGGAAGCCCCGGGTGGTAGGAAGAATGTGACCAATGTCCCAGGGGGAGAGAGTAGGGTCCCGCTGGGTGTCACACAGTGGTCCCCCGCCCCTGCTCTGCTGTCCTTGTTTGCACTTGGCATCTCAACGTCCAGCAGGATGCTGGACAGATAACCTGGGAGCCACCCTCCCCCACCGTCTGGGGGAGCTGCACGGAAGCTACCAGCTGTCTTCCTGATGTACTGCTGAGCTCCGTGGAAAAGGGGGAGTCTCAGGCTTCCCTGAAGGAATGGGACAAAGTCAGGCAGGGTGATTTGTGGGTGCTGTGTCCTTGCCGCTCTGGGCAGGGCAGGGCAGGGCAGGGAAGGCTTGGCAGTGTCCTGTGGTGGGACGTTCAAGGCAGGTGAGCACTGAGCAGGTGAACGTGGGACTCCACAGGGAAGAGGCCCCTCGAGGGGGCCTGGAAAACAGTGTTCTGGGAGTGAAGGGGCCGGGAGGCTGCTCCCGCACACCGACACTCAGTGTCCCAGCTCGGCAGTCCACGCACACGTTCCTAAGGGAGCGGGTGTCTTGGTCTGTTCCGGCTGCTGTAACCATCTGCTGTGGACCAGGAGGTGGATGACAACAGTTATGTCACAGTCTGTGAATGAAGTCTGAGGTCAGGTGCTAGCACGATCGGGTTTGGACGAGGCCCTTCCTCCAGGCTGCGGAGTCATCTTCCTGTGTGTCCTTCCGGGACAGGAGGAGGGCAAGAGAGCGCTCCAGCCTCTGTGTGTGGCTTGCACCGCTGGGGTGGAATCCAAAGCCGTGGGCACGTAGGTGGGTGCTCTGCCGCTGAGCTACACTCCAGCCCTCTGGGGTCCCCTTTTATGAGGGCACTGAGCCCGTTAGGAGGGCTCTGCTCTCGTGGCCCAATTACCTCCCGAAGACCCCACCACCACGTTGGAGTTAGAGTGTCAACGTGAATTTTGGGGGCACACAAATGTGCCAGCTACTGCAGAGGGGATCAGAATGAACACAGGACCCTGGCGACTTCCTTCACCCTGGAGCCCCCTTGGCTCCCCAGAACACAGCCTGCAGGAGACGAGGCACACAGTGAAGAGCAGGACCGAGCCACCGGCCTCTCAGCCCCTGACCTTGGACTAGCCAATGAGTAAAAGTGACCGGAGACCCTCAGGGAATTAATGCTGAGAAGGAATCGGACACTGGCACGTTTGGGCTTTAGCTGTCACGGCCATGCGACGATGGTCGCTCTTTCACAGGCGAGGAACCGAATCCAGAGTCCTGGGACTCGGCGAGTGCTCTACATTTCTCAGGGACACAGCTCGACCTTGAGCCAGAAGCGTCCAGAGCTCGGGCTGCCCACACAGTCCCCTCACTGGCTGTGACTGCACCTTTGCAGACACGTGGCTGCGGAGCACTAGCCCTTGGTCTTGAGGACGTTTCCCGGGCCCCGGTTCTGCCAGCACATGCCTGGGGGTTGGCATGGAGCCTGGGCGGGCGGCGAGGCCCGCGGGCGTACTGTGCTCGCTCAGGCCCTCAGAGCTGCCCTCAGCGAAGGACGGGAAGTGCCCAGGGGGGCTCCAGGGAAACCGTGTCGCTATTTTAAAGATAAAAAAAAGTTGGGGAAGCTGCTCTAAAAAAAAAAGTGGGGCAGCACTCTAGGGCGAAGGAGGGAGAGCCTAGGCCACGGGACAGGAGGATGTCACGGACACAAACAGGCAGAGGCCTCGGGCTGGGAACAGACGGCTCCTGCCTGGACCAGGGCACCGTGGGGAGCTGCTGGGAGCCCCGCGCTGTGCCCGGAGGAACCGCCCACCCGGAGCCCAGGCACGCTGGCACTGTCCCTGAGGGCACACACAGGTGACTGTCAGGCGGCTGGAGATCTGGCCGCACCTCACACCAGGGACGTGGCGGCCCCCTGCTGCGAGGCGAGGCGGCAGTGCACGTGTGCTTGGGAGTCCTGGCTCTGTCCTCCATCTGGGTCCCAGGCCACCCGGAGCGGCCGTCTCCGCTTCTCTTCCCACCCAGGGCGTGGCGCTCACTCTCAGGCTTCTCCGGGCAGCAGTTTGTTCCCTCCGGAGGTCACCTTCCTGTGCGCCTGGCCTGGCTGCGCCTCTGAGGTAGGTCCTCAGTCAGGCTCCCTCCCTGGTCACCTGCCTGTCCCCTGGAAGCTTGACCCCCGCCCCCAACCCTGGCAATGAGTGGAACACGTCTCCTGTGACTTGCCGATGTCACTGCGGCCCTTTGGGGGGCTTAGGTGGGCTTCTGTCTGCGTGAGAACCCGAGACAGGACCTGCCACAGGGAAATGTTGGTGGAAAATGTCCCACAGAAGGTGAGTCCTCAGCCCACTCAGTGCACGGCCTCAGCACTGCTGTGAGGCCTCAGATACAGAGGGCGGCCCTCGATGCAGAGCGGAGACCCTCACATGCAGCGGCGAGACCCTCAGCAGCAGGAGGCGAGACCCTCAGGTGCACAGAGCACCTACAACATGAACTGTCACAGAGAGACACCGGCGTTCACAGACACTTGGAGCAGTCTTTCCTTTTAGATTTGAAAATATACTCTTGTATGAAGTTTGATTATTAGAAACAATAAAAAAAATACACCCACCTGTACCTCACTTCAGCTCCACACAGGAAGAATTTCTCACAGTGACTACCTGCAGCTCTGACCCATTAGGTCTCAAGTGTTCAAGTACTTCAACAAAATCGACAAGGTGCATTAAAATAATGGGAATCATAGTCTAGATCTCACACATCCTTTATTATCACTAAGAATGAAAATACAATGGTCTTATAAATAGGATACTGGGACAATATGGTATTTTTTACATATATATATAAGCAGTTCTATGCATAGAGCACTGGGCAGATGTGACATCCTTTTATACATTACACAGTATACAAAGAAGTGACTTTTATCCCCTGTTCACCGATTATTTTTGGTAGAAAGGAGCAAAACACATTCAACAGAGTGTCACACTGCATTCTGGACAGTATGCTGTTGGTTTTGCACAACAGGGCTTGTTTCGACTCGGCGCTGATCTTTCTGTTTGAGAATAACAGGGCTGCTTGCATTAAGTCTGATGTCGTCTTGGACACAGTGGGTCTGGGAATGCTGTTTTCTTCATGCTGAGGGGCCTCAACACATCGTTTTAGGTATGACAAGCAGATGTCTCTTAAAACCAACATTTATGAGCTCTTCCTTGTCTTTGTTCACAAATTTATTAATCCACGTATCATGTACTTATGATGCACATACCCTATTTGAGTGAACAAAGGCTAATGCGGTTTTTAAAATCTCTAATAAAAGCGAAACATTTGGAAACCAAGCAATCTTGTTTATCTTTACCTGCAGAGACGTTGTCATAGGTCCCTGTGCCTCTGGTGGAGGGGCACTGGCTCCACTCTTTCTTGCTTCCATTGTTGAATGACTTTCTTGCTTGTTTTTCCACCAATGTTGTTGGCTTCAGAGGGTCCCTGGTCTCATGGTGCCTGCAGCGCGCTGTCCAGTATCTCCAGGGTGGAGTAGTGATTCATAACCAGTGACTAGATGGTTGGAAAGCGCAGCATGATCGTGGATTCTCTGCCACCTCAGCATTTGTAGCGCTGTCTGACTCTCAAGGAAGAGAGCACCAGGGGTCCTTCCCCAGCACTTTTCCCACAGTACAAGTCAGAGTTTAGCAGGATCTCAAGGTGCGTTCACTCAGGGCCCAGAGTCCATGGCCAGGCCTTACGGGCTCACCTCTTATGAGAAAGGGGCAAGAACTGAGTGCAAGAACTGTCCAGGCAGAGTGTGAGGACACAGGCCACGGCTTGCCAACAAAGCCACACAGCCACACAAGGGATGTGCCACAGCTGTGGCCACCACACATTACTGTGCAGGATACACTGACCCAGTCTCCTGTCTCTGGGGCAGCTATTGCCACCACTGCTGATTCTAAATATGGTGCATTCTTCAAAAAGACAAGCTAGCTCTAGAAAATGCCTCTGTGAATGCATTGCTTCTATTACATATCAGTTGTGATCATAAAACCCTGTTTAATTGAACATTTAGTAGACATAACGTGTGCAGAAAAGTTTATGACATTTTCACAATTAATTTACAAAGACTTTCAGACAATCTAAGCATTCACCCATTACTTTTTTCAAAAGAACAGACCTCTAAAAACATAACAAATTTTTCAAAGTGACCGCAGGTGGTGTATCTGTTGGTTGGCTGGTGTTCCTGCTGGTGCCCACATCCAGGGCTAGGGGACAAGATAGGTCACTAAGGTCGTGTGTTTCACACCACTAAGCCCGGGAATGGCAACAGTAGCCACTGGTGCTGCTCACAGCTCTGGAGACCGGAAGCCAAGAGCATGTGCTGGCGTGCTGTGGAGGGCGAGAGAAGGCCTGCTCCTTTATAACTGACCCCTCTCAGGATGAGAGCCCACTCCCTGCAGCAGCGGCAATCCACTCCAGAGCCCCGCAGCCTCCCGCTCCTCAAGGTCCTGCCTCCGGGCACTACTAGTTAAGATGACCTTTCTGACCCGTGGACTTGGGAGACAGGCTCAAACATCCAGCCAGGCGCAATGTGCAGATGGCGTGTTTGAGGACTATTTCTGGCCTTTTGGAAAACATGGGAGACGGTTATTTTACCAAGGCCTCTTAGTTAGAAGTGCGTCTTAAACTCCTTCAACGTCAGCCCAAGTTTGTGTCCCCAGCTTAACCCAGATGTCACTGTGCCAGGCAACCACAAGGCCACTTCCCTGATGCTCCTGACTCAGCAGCTGTCTCCTGTCAGGGACGCTCCTGAGTGGCTTGCATGAGTCCCTGGGTTTTTAATTATTCTAGTTGGTACCTGGTTTAGTACTTTAATACTAAACATTAAACTAAATATTAAAGTTTAGTACTTTAATACTTTTTACCTTATAAGAAGGGAACTACTTAAGTAGGTGTAGAAAAAGAAGCAAACCTTCTCCTAGAGCATCAGGGTTATTACAAAAATAAACCTGGGCCAGAGCCAGTATCTGCAGGTGGAGAAGGTGCAGGCCCTCGGCTCCTAGACACCCTGTCCCAGGGCAGAGGCTGCCCCTGGGTGCTGACAGCCACTGCCATCCTGGGAGAGGAAGGGGACGAGGGCTGGTCAGGGCTGAGGGTGAAGCTATGACAGTGCTCCTCAGAATCAAGTGTGTGTGTGTGTATGTGTGTGTGTGTGTGTATGTAAGCCATGTTTAAATTTGTTTTTCATTTTACGCATTTTTGTCTCCATCTTTTTAAATCCCTTTCTGCTTTTGTTGGGTTCCGGGCAGGGAAGGCAGCCTCCCAGGTGGCTCCACTAGCCACACCCCCAGGCACCTTAAGACTCCCAAGCACCCCAGGTCGACCACACTGCTGGCCATGCCTCAGGCTGACCATGCTGCTGACCACTCCCCAAGTGCCTTACTGAGCCAATTACGACATATGTGCTTGCTTTCTGACCCCCGGCAGCCTATGGAACTGGGGTTTCCTCTGGGGGTCCCTCAGACCACCGGTTCACTACTTAAGCGCTCTCCAGACTGAAACTGGCCCTTTTTCCCCCTTCTTTTCCCTTTTTCTCTTCTCCTCCCGTCACATGAGCTGATTCTCCCTCCCCCCACGTGTCCCTTTGGCTGATTAATGAAACCTCCCCTTTTCTACACGGCGGTCCCAGCGTGCGTTTCATCCACCCTTCAGCTTTTATGGTCAGCATCTGTGGGTGCCACCACAGCCCTGCGTTCTTGTCCCTTCCTCACCCAGTTCAGCACGGCCCAGGCCACCAGCCCCACACCTCTGGAAGGCGCTTCTTGCTCACCTTTGCAGCTGTGTCCTGGCCCAGGCCACGGGCCACACGTGCTCTGGGATCTGCGCCAACCCACCCCACTTCCTACCCACGTATGAAGGAGTTTGTAGTCTTGTTTTTCCTGCTCCCAAGTTTATTCTTCTTTTTAGTTTGTTTTGACCCTGAGATACTTGATATTCTTTCAGCTTTTACTTGCATATTTGATCAACTTCAGTGTGACTTCAAAGTCTGCATCAAGAATGACAGGGCTGGGGTTGTGGTTCAGTGGCAGAGCGCTTGCCTAGCACGTGTGAGGCACTGGGTTTGATTCTCAGTACCACATAAAAATAAATAAAATAAAGGTCCATTGACAAAAAAAAAAAAAAAAAAATATATATATATATATATATAAAGAAAAAATAAATGGATGTCAGCACTGGAGGAAGCGTGGAGCAATGGAGGGCGTGGGCTAGGGTGACACAGGTCCCTGGGCCTCACTGCTGAGCTGGCCCTTCTGAAGGGCCATTAACGCAGAGTCTCTGCTTTGTACCATTGCTTCTCCTTCTCTAAGGATACCACGATTTGGAGACTCCATGACACTTCCTTCCTGACTTCTCCATTTAGTAACATAGCCACAAAGAAAAGGAGGCTCTTTGTTCTCATTTGTTCATCTGTCCATCCGTCCATTCAGCATTCCATAAACCACAGCCAGCAGCCAGCAAGGTGCCAGATGCCAC
Organism: Tamias sibiricus; assembly: GCA_025594165.1. Classification (NCBI taxonomy): domain Eukaryota; kingdom Metazoa; phylum Chordata; class Mammalia; order Rodentia; family Sciuridae; genus Tamias; species Tamias sibiricus. The sequence continues at coordinate 3,943,918 of CM046668.1, read as the reverse complement.
GGTCCCTGTTCTGGGTCACACCTGGGGAAAGCGGCAGTCCTGCCTGGTGTCACATGCCTGAGGCCGCACCTGGTATATTTCTGACCTACGCTGTGGCCTCAGCCTTGTTCCGGCCCAGCTGTGCACAGGTGGACACCGGCGTCACTCTGCCTCAGAGGCTACAGGTATCTCTGGTTTTCTGCCCTGCTTTCTCTACCTCCACGCAGGGCGGGCCCCCCTCTTACAGAGCACATGGAGGTCTTGGAATGACAGAACGTTACACCCCGGGGCAGACCTAGACCAGTGAGTTACAGGAGACGCAGGGCAAGCACGGGGCTCTCCTCTCAGAGGCCTCCTTCCCAGAGGCTCTCTCCAAGGTCCTCAGAGGGCCAGCTTGCAGACGGCCTTGCTCAGGCTGTCCGTGCCTCCCTGCTTTGACTCTCCCAGTCTCCTCTGGGCCCTGGTGTCCCTTCCCAAGGTAACCTGCTGGGCAGCAAGCTCTGTTCTTTAGGGAAAGCCGCTAAGGTCAGCAAGGTGTCCGTCCCACTGCAGTGAGGCGGAGAAGGTGCACACTATTCTTCTTTCTTCTTCCTTCTCCTCCTCTTCCAGATTTCAGGAGCACCGTTTTTTATTTTGCCCCTCATTTCCTGAAGGTTGAGGGTGCCCCAGAACCAGTCAGAATCCCAGGGGGAGAGAAGGAAGCGTGTGGTGGGGCCAGAATGGAGCACCCAAGCCAGGACTAGCGCTCCTCGAGCGGCACGGCTCTCCTCAGACCCTTCCTCGGCAGTTTAGAGGGCCGGTCTCCAGAGACTGGGGTTGGGGAGAAGAAATGAAAAGGAAAGGGATATAAATTGAATGCTACTACATGTCACATACTGTCCCAACTTCTGCCTTACTTAATCGATCCCGTGGCCTTGAGGCTGCAATCTTTGCTCCCATTTCATCATGGGGCAGAGACTCACTGTATCTCATTGGTTTGTGTACCCTTAGTACACAAAGACACACATACAGTAGGTGCTCAGTAAAGACTGTTGAAAGAGCATGAACTCTGGGGCTTGCAAAGTTCAGGGTCAGGTCCACAGCGACATGGAAGGTAAGAGGAGGAGAATGGATCTGAACCAGTATTGTTTGACCACAGCACCTGCACAGATTGCACAGTGCTAAGCAACATCTATAGGTCTCTTGTTAAAACTGACACTTGAGAACTGAGGTCAATGCAGTTATCTACACCTGCCCATGTGGTTTGGAAGCCTTTGTAACTGGTTTGCAGGAAGAATTTGGAAAAGTTTGGAGAAGTAGACTAGAAAAAGCTTACAATTCTGTAAGTGGAGCTTAATAGGCAATTCTAGTGGTAGCTCAGAAGACCAGAATGCTGATAGGAAAGACTGTGCTGATTATGTTTTTGATGAGAACAGGACTCTATTGGGAATTGAACTAAAAGCCATTCATATTGCATTCTGGCAAAGAACATGTTTATATTTTGTCCATGCCCTGAGACTTTGTGTGTGACTGAGTGTAAAGGTGATTAATCGAGTAGAGGACGTTTCAAGGTAGTACAGCAGTCAGGCTCTGGTCTGATTATTAGAAATTGCTTTTATTCAGGTTTATGGTGAGAATTTAAGACAAAATGCAAAGCAGAATGATGTGAAAAACATGCAGTTTGACCAGAAAATGAGCCTTTTAAAGTTCAGGCTAAGTTGGTTTCTGAAGAGATTAATACTATTAAAAAGAAGCCAAGTAACCTGGCCAAGGTGGCACATGCCTGTAATTCCAGCTGCTCGAGAGACTGAGGCAGGAGGATCATGAGTTCAAAGCCAGCCTCAGCAACTTATCAAGGTCCTAAGCAATTTAGTGAGTTGCCTGTCTCAAAATTAAAAAGGGCTGGGGATGTGGCTCAGTGGTAAAGCCCCTATGAGTTCAATCCCCAGTATAAAAGAAGAAGGAGGAGGAGGAGGAGGTGGAGGAGGAGGAGGAGGGGAAGGAGAAGAAGAAGAAGAAGAAGAGCAACAACAACAACAACAAGCCAAGTTCTCTGTAATGGGACCATAGGAAAGATGTCTTGAGGACATCTCAGGAAGTGGCCAGACTCCTGAGGCCCAAGGGTAAAAACATTTAAACTCACTTGAAAGATTTTGTTTTGAGAAGAGGCCCCTGGAGCGCCCTGCTAGCACAGGGACGCTTGGAGAATCATTTCCTGTGGATGTGTTTCCCCTGGTTGAGCCCTTCAGGCACTCAGAGGTCACTGCAGCCGTGTTCCAAGTGGGCCTGGCTAATGCTCCTACTGGTGGCAGTCCTGGGGTGGGCTACGTGGTTTTTTAAGGCATGCAGAATGCAAGGACCACGGAGTCTTTCCCTGAGATTCAAGGGAAAGCCTGGGAGGCCTGGGTGTGATTGGCAGGGTCGGAATCCCTCGGGCAGCCCCAAGGGGGTGACATTAAGATAGGGAGTGAAGCCAAAGCTGCACTGGAGGTCCGGGAAGCTGGAGATGCCAGGAATGTATGCCGAGGAAAGATGCAGGCAGGGAGCAGAGCTAGGCCCAGAGGGAGGCCTTGCAAGGCAGTAAGGGTCACATAATGCTGATCCACACCCTCCTGCCGGGTCCAATTCTTCCTTCTAATCCACGCCTTCCTTTGGGAACAGAAGTGTTAACCCTGTGCCATTGCATCTTGGGAGTATGTAACTTATTTTGTTTTTCTTTCTTTCTTTTTTTTTTTGGTGGGGAGTGGGGGATTTTACTGGAGATTGAGCCTAGGGGTGTTACACCACTGAGATCCATCCTCAGCCCATTTTTTAAATTATTTTTTGAGATGGGGTCTCACTAAGTTGCCAAGGCTGGCCTCAATTTTGTCATCCTCCTGCCTCATACTCCTGACTAGTTGGGTTTACAGGTGTGTGCCACCAAGTGTGGCTTACTATGTTTTCATTTTCACAGGAGCTCACAGCTGAGTTTGCCTTGGTCTCAGAGGCAAATTCAGTCTTGGACTTTTGAGCAGTGCAAGAGCTACTGACTCTGGGGACTCCTGGACGGAGATGCACTGAGACGAGCACAAGTCTCTGGGGGCCAGAGGTGGAATGTTATGGTCTGGATTCTAAATGCCCCCCACATGTGTTGGAGGCTTCGTCCTTGATACAAGTGTCCAGAGGTGAGACCTTTGATAGGAGACAGGATTAGAAGGGCTCTGACCTCATGAATGGAAAATGAGGACCAATGATCATTCTGTAATACAGCGATTCTAGGAGGTGTTTCTTTTTTTCTTTTTTTTTGTACCAGGGAGTGAACTCAGGGGCACTCAACCACTGGGCCACATCCCCAGCCCTTTTTTTTTTTGTATTTTATCAGAGACAGGGTCTCACTGAGTTGCTAAGTGCCTCGCCATTGCTGAGGCTGGCTTTGAACTCTCGGATCCTCCTGCCTCAGCCTCCCAAGTGCTGGGATCACAGGCCCTCAGGAAGATGTTTGAACTAAAGTTACTTCCTCCCTGCCCCCTATCTTTAAGGCCTCTTTCACAAGGTATTCCAAATTCCAAAGACAGCCCTCAGCAGTGCCTCCCCTCTTCTCAGGGGTACCAGGTCAACCTGAAAAGAAAATGCAGAGGCCGGCCACAGGAGGTCACAGTTCCCTTTGATATGATAAGGAGGCTGCAGAGACTCAGGCCTGGGAGGGGTGCTATTGAAAGTGGGCCAGCCCCAGGTCTCCTGTGATTTTTGTCCTGCTGTACCCCTTACCAAAACTGTGGCATCCATGAGTCTCCCGCCTGCAGAGGTCTCCTCTGTCTTCCTTCAGGCCAGCTTGGAATAAAACTGTTTTCCTTCATCAACCTCTGGCTCCTGAGCTTTAAGCAGAACCTTCATTTCCTATCAATGTTTTTGGCAAGAGCCAACTGGGAGAAAGAGACCCCCCTCTGAGCAGTGTCTGGTGAGGGAAGCAGTGGTGCTCTCAGGGAACAAGGGGCTGCACCGCTTTGGCTCCTGGGAAACCCCAGCGCTGCGGAGGAGACCCGCCCACGCCCCTCCCCTCATGTTCTTGTGCTCTTGCTCCAGAGCCTTCCAGGAAAGACACAAGATAGTAAAAGAATAGCAAAGTTCAGCGAAGGTGACAAGGGGACAGACAGATGCAAGTGGCGGGAACACGAGGTTAAGAGAATGATTCTATAAAGTGGCCCACTGTGCTGACCCCCACATACTTTTCCAAGAAGCAATTTACCTACAGCCCTGCTTGGCTTAAGTGGACAGGATATATCACATTCCTCAGACAACTCCCTGTTATCTGCAGGAGAAATGTGGCCCAAAATAACGTCAACAAGAGGAACCCAAGTTACCCTGGAGGGAGATAAAGTTAATTCCTCCTAAACACAAAATCTGTAAGAGTGTATAGGTAAGAATTCAGTTAGAACCGGTCAGCATGGGACAAAGTGACCTCGAGTTGTCATGGCAGTGGGGACTTGCAAGTCTGATGTCATCCTACTGTCAGTCAAAAATCAAGAAATGGACCTTGGAGGGACTCTCCGGAATCTTCTCTGGGATCCCCAATATAACTGGACTGCAGGAGGGGCATGCCACCCCTCTCCTCTCGGAGAAGACCTGCTCTTTCCCTTGAGTGTCCCTGTTCCCTTTTTCTACCCCTCCAATAAACTCATGCCTGTTACTCTGAGCTCTTTCTGTGATCTTATGACTTGATCACAAGAATTGGGGCTTGAGTCTGGAGTTGGGGTCTTCATGATGGCTCAGTTTCCCAGAAGACACTGGCCCTGTAACACTATCAGGTCCCTCATGGAGTTCTAGCTCTTCCTACTTAAATAAATCCTACTCTTTTCACTCTTCCCTTCCATTATTATCTGTGCATTTTGCTCTTCAAATCTGTGAGGCAAGAACCTAGAAGGAAATTGGGATACCCGCAGCCTGCGCAAACCCCATTTGCCAGCAGAAGCTGGTGATCTAGTTTTATCTCAAAACTCTCGTTTTAAAGGAACAGAAAAGGGGACGAGGGGACATTCTCAAGGGACAGACTGAGTCTCTCAGAGAGAAGGATGACATGCCCCTCCCGCCCTCCAGTTTTGTTCTGGGTCCTGGGAAGTTTCCAGAGAGTCCCGCCCATGTCCCCCTCTTTGACTGACAGCAGGATGGCCTCAGACTTCCAAGTCCCCACTGCACGTGGTAAAGGGCCAGGGCAACTCTGAGTCACTTTGGTTCATGCTGCCTGCTTCTAATTGGAACCTGTTTATGGTTGGAGGAATTATCTTTATCTCCCTGAGTTCTGGATCCGGGTCTGTGTGAGGGTCACAGCCACCTCCTCCCCCAGGGAAACGTGCGCTCTTCTTACGGGCACTTGGGGTCTGCGTTTCTGCTGCAGATGACAGGAGGTCTGCGAGGAATGCACGCAGCCTATTGGCTGAAGGCAAATTGCTTTTTTGGGGGGTCGGCAGGGTGGGCCCAGCTGACAGAACGGTCCCCACGTTCCCACCACTGACCTCTGTCTGCTCCCCAACACCAGCAGCTGCACAGAGACATTCTCGCATTCCAGACATCTCTCCTTCCTTCCGCTGAGCTTCCCCTGCCGGGAACACCGAGAGGGCGTATGGGAGCCCGAGGCCCCAGCTTGGGGACTCCTGCTGGTTGGCGCACACTGGAAATCTTAACTCTGCTGGCTGAGATGAAAATCTAGCCTTTTGGACTTTAGTGGGTCATTTTGTGGTTCTAGGTGCTATGAAGTAAGCACTCTCCTCCACCATTTGGGGCTTGAACAAGCCATTTGGAACTTCTTGGTTTTGATACGAGGTGTCCCCCCAAAGCTCCCGTGTTAAAGGAGGAATGTTCAGGGCGAAACAATGGGATCCTGAGAGCTGTGGCCTTATCAGGCCATCACTGCTTGAATGGACTGGGCAGCAACTGCAGGCAGGTGGGGCATAGCTGGAGGAGGGGGTCGCTGGGGTTGCCCTGGCAGGGTGCCTCTTCCTTGTGGCCTCTTCCTCTCTCTGCTTCTCAGCCATCATGAACAGAGCAGTGTCCCTTCACCATGCCCTTCTGCCATGGTGTCCTGCCTCACTTCAGGCCCAGAGCAATGGACTCAGCCACCCAGGACTCAAACTCTGAAACCATGAGTCCAAAATAAATTTCCTCCTCTAGGTTGTTCTTGTCAGGTATTTTGGTCATAGCCACTAAAAGCAGATTAACACACAGTCTGTGTAAGACTCAGAGGGCCAAAATTCCCTAAGATTTTGTCTGTCTAGAGACTACTCATTTGTTTGTTCTGGATTGCTCTTTTTCTTTTTAATTTTATTACTACTTTATTTCTAGGATGAGTGGCTGCATTTTGACACCACCTAAGGGTCCTCTATGCCACACACTAACCGACTGGACAACTTATGGCTATAACTAAAAGAGAATTGATCTATTATTATAACATGACATGGCTATGTAAGTGCTAAATTCTGGTGAGCAATGGCCCTTAAAGGTTCGTTAAATCATCCTAGTCTATGATTGAAAGCATTCTGTCACAGATCAGGTGAATGAGAGGAGATCCTTTACATAGAAGCTTTCATGCTATGGCATAATAAAAACTCCAAGAAAGAGGGAACTAAATTGATGGATCAGAGAGGAAGGAAAGACTTTATTCCCCTCTTGGACAGTAATACTCAGGAGGACAGGGAAGATGAAGAGACTGGCCTTTTGAGTGCTCTAAATTCATGCCCCGGCTGGTGCAGAGGCTGCAGCACTGCTGATGGAGGTCGAGAGGCCATTACAGCTGCAACTCCCTCACCACGCAGAAGTAAGGCAGGAAGTGAGGCAGGAGCCCTTTCCTCTCTCAGGCCCAACAGGGCACTCAGCATGTCCAGGAAGCATCCCATTTCAGAGCAGGACAAATATCTTTTTTTTTTTTTTTTTTTTTTTTTGGTACCAGGGATTGAACCCAGGGGCACTCTACCATTGAGCTACATCCTCAGTCCTTTTTATTTTTTGAGACAGGGTCTCCCTAAGTTGCTGAGGCTGGCCTCAAACTTGCAATCCTCCTGTGTCAGCCTCCCGAGTTGCTGGGATTGCAGGTGTGTGCCACCAGGCCTGGCCCAAGCTCCTTTACCTACACTCTGATGGCTGCAGATGACAGAAGGCTACTGACAAAGCGCATGGGGAGGCGTGCGTGGCATCTCCACCAAGAAGACGCTGCAAGCACCCTGCTCCTGTGGGCAGTTTTCCATTAGTGGAACCTGGCGGGGACCACACTTGAGGCAACGGCAGGTGGTCGATCCTTGGCGGGATTAAAGAAACATAAACATAAAGAACATAGAACGAGAAACTAAATCAAAGGCAAATGAGGATCCCTTTGAATTTTCAGAAAGAATCTATCAGGCATACTGAGAAGTTCATGGAAGCTGAACTAGAAGACCGAGACTAGGAGGACGGTCAACGTGATCTTTAGGGCAAAGTGCCCATTATCCATAAAAGCTTCAAAAATGGGAAGGGGCTATAGGAATGGATCCTTCCCAACTGTAGATATTGCCTTTAGAATCTATAATGCAAGAGAAATGATCACACCAAACTTCACACATTGTTCAATGATCTGGTTTTGGTGTTTGATCTGGTGGACAGAAAGTGGTTCTTGATAAGCTGTATGGAATCAACTCGGAGGTACGACTTCAGTGCTGTGAAAACCCACTTTTAAATCGTCTCAGAAACCCTCAGAACAAAACCTTGCCTCCTTTTGCTTCCTTACACGTGACACGTCTGTTCTGAGTAGCACAGGTGACTCCTGATGTGCTCATCATGGGGGGGGGGGGGGCAGAGTCTACATGCCACCTGTCATCAAAATGGGGAGAACTCATTCTTCCCTCTTTTAGTCAGCTAGATGCCGCTGTAGCCTCCTACTGTGGAGTCCACCCTTGCCCCCAGGTCATCCAAAGATAGGGTCACAGTAAAGGGTTGTCTAGCTGGGACCCGTTGCCAGATTATAACAAACACGTAATGGGCTGTGCCGAGGTTCCACTCTGTAAATGAAAAAGAAAAAAAACAGTCAGATGTGCTGTGAAGCTAATGACGCTGAAGCCCCAGGCCTCCCTCAAGGACAGGCCATTTCCAAGTTATTATAAATATCTCATTTTGGCAAACTCTCTAAATCCATGATCATGTATTTATTGAAAATGAAATGTCTGTCTCTTTCCATTCCGACCTCCCTCCACCTTCTTTCATGGTAGTTGGTGTTGAAGTGACCACAGGCTGTCTGAACCTGACTATGGCTGAGTTGAGGAGGGGATAAGTTTAGCGAGGAATGAGTGATGGGTGTATGTGACATTTCATCAAGTTTGAGGAAATTTCTACTGAATTCTTTCATATATAAGCTGCTTAGAGTTTGGGGACTTTCCACAGTGAGTTTTGGCACAGCATCCACAGATGTCCAGTGGCCAGGTGTTTGGGGGCATTTTAGCTAATCTATCAGTAAGAAAATAAAGCTTCAGTTCCACTTTTAGCCAAAAGGGAATAGCAGAGATTGGATTTCCCAACCTGTAAGAAACAACTCCAGATAAAATAAATGAAAGAATGATCTTTAAAACACTGAACATCAGGAATAAAGGATGGTGGACACTGGGAGAGTCCAGCCACTGGGAGAGGAGGGAGAGATGGAGCCCCCTGAATTGAGTAGAGGAGCTTGGGAAGAAGAGATGCTGGGTTCTGAGAGACGAGGGGGAAGGCAGGTGGGGGGTGTGGGGGACACACTCTGCAGGTCACTGAGCAGCCCTGGGATCTTCAGCACATGAGGAAACTGCCTGAGGCTGGCAGAAGGACCACCTGGAAGGATCAGAGGGAAAAATACCTGAAGTTTGCACATTTACCAAAATAATACGTGGGTACCGGGTGGCAGGGGTGTCTTGGCCTCAGTAAAAGCAAAGTTGACCCTGGATTAACTGCTGCTCTCATCCCACTGAATACGGTTTCAAGGAAAACCCTGAAAGGAGAGAACTGTTTCCAGGTAAGTTAATCACGTCCCCAACAAAACTCTAGAATATTCACAGGAATACAAAAATGATCAGCACTCAACACCAAGTCAGCTGCACACGTCTTCCACCCAATAAAAAACAACCAGACACATCAAGAGGCAATGACATGCTGCTCAGAACGAGGGGAAAAGGAAACCAACTGAAGCCAACCCAGAAACGGGCAGTGGTGGGAGAACAGGAAAGGCACTGGACGGGCATCACCGCTGCATTCCACACCTTCAGGGAGTCGGAGGACAGACAGAACACGCTAAGCACAAGCAAAGACTCGGATCAAACTGTCGGAAATGAAAACCATGGGTGAGATGAAAGGGTCGTGGAAGATGAGCAGAAGACGCAGCAAGAGAAACTACCCAGATGAAAGTCAGAGAAAGAGAAATTTATCAGAGCAACAGTGATTATGGGGACAATTTGAAATGGTCTAAAATATGTATAACTGGAGGGGCTGGGATTGTGGCTCAGCGGTAGAGCGCTCGCCTAGCATGTGCGCGGCCCGGGTTTGATCCTCAGCACCACGTAAAACATAAATAAAGACATTGTGTACAACTAACATTAAAAAAAATAAAAAAAAATGTTTAACTGGAGTCTTTCAAGGAAAGAACGGGCAGGAAAGAAAAATTGCCAGAAGACAAAATGGCTGAAAAAGTTGTGATTCTGATTTTAAAAGACCATGAACTCAAAAATCTAAGAGATTAAACAGACCAAAGTGTGCATGTGCACACTCACAACACAAAAACTACACCACAGTGCATCACAATCAAATGGCACAAATCTGGTAATAAAGAAAAAAGCTTAAAGAAGCCACAGTCAAACACATGTACAGAGGAACAAAGGTAAAGACAACAGATTTCTCCCTGAAAATGGTTTAAGCTAGAAATAGTGAAACAATATCTTTAAAAAACTAAAAGAAAAAAAAAAAGATCAATTTAGAATTCTATGTCCAGCAAAAATATTTTTCAAGATTGGAAAAATAGATAGTTTTTTAGACACACACAAGCTGAAAACCTTCAGCACCAGTACACCTGCACCACAGAACTGCTGATGTGTGGAACGATGCTGTATCGAAGCTTGACTCTGCAGGGGAACCAGAGAAGGAAACGTATATGGAGAAGTGCACAGACTCTGCTTATTAATTAAACCTCTTTAGATATCATCGACTAATGTGAAAACAGTAACAATGCATTTGGGGGCTCTGAACATCCCTAGAAGTGAACCACATGACAAGGCACATAGACAGGGAGAGGGGGAAGAAGCAGGCTGTGAGGTCTTCGACGTGAAGAGACAGACTATCACTTGACTGTTGGGAAGAGATAAAGACATATGCCCCGAGCCCTACAGTGCCCTCTAAAATAAGACAAATTTACAGCTAATAATCCAACAAAAGGAGATCACAAAATCATAAAAAAAAAGTCCAGCTGATCAACAAGGAAGAAAAAGATAAAATGGGGAGCAAAGAGCAGATGGGGTGAGAAATAAATAAGAGAGCAGATTTGATCCAACCATTAAGCAATCACATTAAATGTGAATAATCTAAATACCTTGACTAAAAGGCAGAAAATATCAGACTGGGAAAAAAAATCAGTACTCAGTTCTACGTCAACTATATATGGTAAACACACTATATATGGTAACGCAGATAGGCTAAAAGTGGAAGGCTGGGAAAAGTGTTCCGTTATGGGTTGGTTTGGATCTGCACTGTCCTGCCAAGGCTTGGTCCTCATCCTGGTGCTACTGGCAGGTGGTGGAAACCTGTAAAAGGTGGGGACTAGTGGAAGATTTTAGGTCACTGGGGTATGCCCTTGGAGGGGATGAACCCCAGGCCTTCCTCTTCCTCTTTTCTTTTACTTCCCATCCATGAAGTAAATGGTTTTGCTATGTCCTCTTATCATGATGTTGCCTCACAGGCCCAAAGAAATAGAGCCAATCAATGAAGTACTGAAACCATAAGCCAAAACAAACCTTTCCTTAAATAAGTTGATTATCTCAGGTATTTTGTTACAATAACAGAAAGCTAATACACACAATACTAAAACTAATCAAAAGAAAGAAGCGATTATTATATTAATACAAATGAAGTAGGTTTTATAGTACACAAAGAGGATCATTTAAAAAATGATAGGGGGTAAGCAAATCAATCCTCTACATTTATGTACCCATTGTGAAATAAAAATTGATAGAACGTAAGGCAAAGAAGACAAAGAAGCAACTATAGTCCTTCCTCCCTCCTCTCCCTTTCTTCCTTTTATCAAAAAGCCACCAGATAGATTCCTGTGAGGCGGATGGTCAGCCCGAGTGTGGAAGGTGGGCCCAGGCAGCTGGAGATGGGTTAGTGCAAGGAATATTGGAAACCAGGGTCTGCTTCCTCCCCACCTGAGGGGAGGTACTTTAACAGAAGTGGGGAGCCATGGATACCCCCTACAGTGTTGGACTGGAGTCTAAGCTATCAGTGTAAGCTCAAGAAATTCAACGCGTAGACAGAAGATTCAGAATTAAGTCCAGATGTAAATGCATGTGTCTCTTCCCCCTTCATGTCTGACTGCTGACAGGCTGGGGCACCCACACGTGTGTCCAATGAGCACGTACTAGGTCCAGATGGAAGCTCCCACACCATTCTCCACCAAAAGGAATCTGATTCCTTAGAGACAAGGCTGGTTTCAAAGCCATGGCAGGGAAAGAATAAGATAGGAGTCCTGTAACATCCTGTGCCCCAAAGTAAGAATACAGGAAGAATAAAGATACATATTAAAGGTCATGGAAGCTGTGCTGAACTTAGCACTGCTCAATTTAGACTAATTTGAGCATCAAATTTAAAAAAAAATGATGGCAACTGACTATAACCTTTGAAGGACATAGGAATCCATGAATCCACATCACCTACACATGGAAACAAGGAAACTAATGGGAATAGCAGAACATTCTTTTCTTGCGGTAGAAGGAATGGTGGGATAAGGACATCTCTATTTGGCAATGACCATAAAAGTGATGTAGGCAAGAAACATCAACAGATGCTCAAATTAGTGGGTACTCCCAAAACATCTCCTCACAAAATATCTGTTAACTACGAAAGCTGAAAAGCTTAGTCAAATGATTAAAATTATCACACCAGTTACAGGGCAGACGGGCACCCAGGCCACCCACTGGGTGACCTGAAGGGAACACAGCTTCTGTGGCATTCTGGCCCCAAGTGCATGCCTACTCTTGAGGAAACTCCAATTAAGGGACACGCCAACAAAGGATCCGTTCATAGTTGTCCAAATGATCAAGGCCATGGGAGTTGGAGACGGAGGAGTCTTCCAAATTGAAGGAGACAAGAGAATAGTGGGTTGCCTGAGAACAGGGCAGGAGTAGAAGTGAACAGCAGCATGGGACAAGTCTGTAATGGTCCTACGTCCCCACCACAGGCAGCGGGCCAAGCTGCACCTGCAGCGAGCGCCGGTGCCCTCATCAGGCAACTGTGTACACTGAGGTGACCCAGTGAGCACTTCAGCAGCACCCGTGACATACACTTCATGTCAAAACCCTGATGGCAGCACATGAGTGCGTGTCACTTGTAAAGGGACTCGTCAAGTCTGAAACTGGCCACTGGCACATTTCTATTCTCCTTAAGCTTGCTGAGACCCATGGAAAAATTAAAACACGCTTGGGTCTCTAAATAGCTGAACTGAACTCTGGGGAATATATGCAGGCAGATTTACTAAGTTTCCTACTATTACCAGCTAAAAACAAATGGGATGGTTGTCCCCCACCTCCACGATTTCTTTGTTGTCATTATTTTTCAAATGCTTAACAGGCCCCTTCTTTTTATCAGGCCTGGAAACACATGAATAATGGACGCTGCCCTCAGGCCCCTCCTTGTCTAGTAGAAGGACCTGTATAAAACAGAGCAGCAAGTGCAGTGACGGGCTGTCCGGAAGCACCACTCTGGGCTGGGGTGAGGAGGGGATGGAAGGGGTCAGGAAGCATTTCCTGGAGGAAATCATGCCAGCCACAGAAAGTAAGGCTGAAGATACTCTGCTGGGCCAAATGCAGGTTTGTGTTATCTCAAAGCAGATGAGCCAAGCAAGGGGACCTACTGGCGAGGGAGTGGGGCAGCAGCCAACTGACATCCAAATCCATGCTGCAGTATTTGTCTAACACAGGAACCCTCCTCTCCAGACACCTGCCACCCACCTTGCCTAGTTCCCTGGAGCTTACATTCATTAAGAACTGAGCCAAGACTCAGCCTCTGGCAGGAGAAAGTCTCAAGCATTGGGGATGTGGTTTTGTCACTATGGCATTTACTGTCATGAGTGTGTGCCGAGACCAGCGCAGGAGCTCGATCCATTAACCCTCGAGGGCCTCTTCCCTTCTCTAGTGCCTTGTCTTCCTGTCAGCCTGGTGAAATACCCACAGCTCAGCTCTCTGCTTACAGGGAAAACTACCATAAAAATAAAAAGAGTGACTGCATCCCGTGTTACCAAAAGCCTTGCTAGAATGAAAAATACAATGCTGAGACCCTTAAGTTAGGAAAGAAAACTGGCTGATCAATTGCCATGCTGATTCACCTGAAAAACTATTACTTTGAAAGTAAAGGAAAAGGTGAATCAGAAGCTATTGCTTTGAATAGAAATGAAAAAGGTGGACAAGCAAAGGTCACTGCTTATCTAGTTTTAATTACCATATATTTAATACAAACTTGACTCTACAAGAAACCACGAACTGGGGAAAACCAACTATCTCTCATAAGTCTTAAGTGGACATCCATATTATCCAAACAGGAGGCCTTTCTCTTTCCTTTCTTAAATGTAAATGCTACTAATTGTTATCATCAAAGTGCAAAATTTAACGAGATCATGACTCAAAGCAAAATACAGTACAAATTTATTGACTCCAATCATTCTTAGTTGAGATTTAAGCAAAGTGAACAGACAATAGAATTAGGTACAAGTAAGCAATGGATTAACATTAGATATTCTATTTTACTATGAATTTTCAGTCCATAAAAGCTTATTCCTAAAAAAAAAAAAAAAAAAAAAAAAAGTGATTTACTCCAAGCCCTAACAACAAAACATATTACAAAACCACTCATTCATTTTTCTTTAAACAATAAGCATATATTCAATGCAAACTGTAGACAGTTTTGGATTAGTCAGTAACAAATTATCCACCTTTTGAGAATTAGTATAAACCAAGAATAACTATGGAAATTCAGACAGTACAAACAAATGACTAAAGAATGCTGATTCAATTACTGTAAAGATTTACAGTAAAATGCTTTGGTTCCCCAAAGCCTGTCTCTAAAAGGAATTTTTGAAATACCTGATGTTCACTCTTTTTCTCCTCCAGAATCTAAACATTGAGTTTCCTCCTGCTGTGTGGAAATGCCCTAGGTTGCAGCACTCCCTGGAACACACTGGAGGAGCCCATTCGAAATCACGCAAACACCAAACTTCTTAAAGTGCTAGAGCCACAAGAGGAAAATGTATTTCTAAAACTTAAAAAAAGTTTAGTAGCCAGTGTTTGAACACTTATTACAGAATGTGTATTACCATCAATATTTATATAAAAACACCAATGAGATATCAGAAATTGATAAACTGACTTGTAATATTCCAAAAGTTAATTGAATAAAATTTATCAAGAAATCTGCTAGGAGTGACACCTAATTATTTATATATAAGAAAATGCATTTTTTTTCTTTTTGTAGTTCTGAATTATAGTCGACAGATGTGTACGCACACAGGAACCCAATCTGAGGGAACAGAGGCCAACTTCAAGTCTGTTCTGTCTCTTCCTCACTCTGACTCTTCAGCCAGGCAGGGGATGCAGCCACCAGGGGCTCCAGGGAAGGGCACATTCCATTCTTGTCCCATAGCTGCTACTCTAGTTAGCACCAATAGGGGCTTTGTGTGGATTTAGGTGATAACCAATTAAATGCTGGACAAATTTTTACAAAGAGAAGGCTATATATGATCCATTCCAAAACAGAACCAGGAACAACATACATCTCCCCACAAATGCCAAAAGCATCCATTACTGAATTGCTAGTTGAACATTTTGGTAAAATTATAAATGTATACCAACTAGTCTTAAGCATGAATATTCTATTAATCTTGAAATATTACTATTAAAATGTACAATATTTGTTACCTCCATTGCTTACTCCGATAAAAAACACTTTTATGTTACTTCCTCTGTACCCCACATAAAAGGATTCAATAACAAGTTCTCAGATTAACAAAGAATATATTAAAACATTTTACATTCTTTCCACACTGCATAAAAAAAGCAGGCATCCTGAATACTTACAAGGAATAAATGAGTTTTCTACATTTTCAAAAATTAATTGCAATCAGAAAAAAACATTTACAAGAATATCTTTACTATCTAAAGGAGTTGCAACAATGAAAGACCAATTTATTTTACACCAAATATTTGCCTACTGGCTGAGATAAACATTCTTTAAAAAACTGTTTACTGAATAAAGCAATTAATGAGTCTTTCATTATTTTACTTCTTAACATTTAAAATAGTTAGATGAGTGGAAGCATTTTTTTTGTTTCTGACCACCAAAATAAACTCTTTCAGCCTAATGCTTTTAAGGTACATTATAAAAAGTAATAGAAAATCCAGAACTGCATTATAAATGTTTTTGGTTCAAAATTTTATTTGAAATCTTATATTTCTGGCCTAGACAAAAAAATGTGAACAAGACAAAACACTGGTTAATTTTTAAAATCTAACAGATATGCAGAGCCTATATTGAGATCAAAAAATATTTT
This sequence comes from Tamias sibiricus, assembly GCA_025594165.1. NCBI lineage: Eukaryota > Metazoa > Chordata > Mammalia > Rodentia > Sciuridae > Tamias > Tamias sibiricus. The sequence continues at coordinate 3,928,194 of CM046668.1, read as the reverse complement.
TTACTGATTAACAGTATTATTTAAAAAATCCTCAAAAATGTAGCATAAAGGTTCAAGTCCTGGGACACTGAATCTGCAATGCCAAGATTATTTTGTTTCATGGAGTTATCACAGATATGCCAACAGTCATGTAGGTGTTAGGGCAACTGTCTTCTTCTGAAGTGGCAGCTAGTGCTCAGAGTTAAGAAAGACCACATTAACAGGGAATGAATTCCATGTGCGATAATCCACCATGATGTTTCTTTCATTAAAAGTCATATGCTTAAGTTTCATCTGTAAAATGCATAGATTTCTTCAAGAAAATATAAAGATGGCAAGAATCAGTAACTGCAACCTAATTTTATTTTCCTTTCTTCATCAAATTTGAAAACAAAATAGGAAATAACTACTAAAATATTTTGGGATTTTTGATAGCTTTTTCAAGTGAAAGGATAAAAGGCAAATTTTCATATATAATTTCTGTAATATACAAAGTCAATTAGTATTTTATAAAAAATGCCTGTTTCAATAAAAAGAATATCTTCCCCACTATTGATATGGAATGTTGATGATGAGACTGATAGGTGGAGTTCTTTTCTATTAGAGCACAAATTGAAAACTGTTTCTCAGTCATTGCAGTTGACTTTTCTAATTTGAAAGACTACCTAGTTAAAAAAATGTATAAACTTGGAGTCTCAATCTGTATCACTACCTACAAAGGATAGTGTGGTTTCAATAATATTTCTTTTATATATGTAACCCTCCCCACAAAAGTGAAATAAAAATTTTCCCTTCTGAAACACCTGAATGAACTTTGGATAACACCTACTAAAAGGCTTTTAATTTCAACTGTCACAAAATAGAAAAAAAAAAAAAAAAAAAAAAAAAAGCCGAAATCCTATGAACTAAAATAAGTAGCAAAAATCAGTTTTGGACCCTTTATAATTTTAACACGTATGTTTGAATATTAAGTAGTGGCTCAGAGTAGAATGGTTCCACTACTGATATTTTAACCACTATACTCCAACACATCCTAACAGAAGTCTTCACAAAATACAGAGAGGCAGGAGAATGAGTGTATCATGAACATTGTTCCTGGAAAGCATGTCTGAAGTACAAGGTGGGGCTTCCTCCTCTGCTGAGGTCTCTAGAAAGAAGTGGTGGTTCAGAACATAGAGTGGTGGTACTGGTTCCTAGTGGTGGGATCTGTCTACACACTTGTCCCCACCTACCTGTCATACTAATGTCAAATTCAGAATGAGTACCATGTCAGCTTTGCATTTTGTTCCAATTATACTCAGACTTTCAATCTGTGACAACATAAATCAGAGGAAACCAAACACACACAGTCCTTTCGATGCAGGTCTGATTGAGACTGTGATACGAGGTCTTTATGACATGCCTGTCGCAGCTGAAGCTCTGGAAAGCGTGGACTCCTGTATATCATGTTTTCATTTCTGTGTCTTTCTTGGAGCGTGACCATTGTTTGATATACTAAGTGACAGAGAGCAAGTTTTCATTATTCTGCAAGAATCTAAGTGTGACTATTGCTGATTTAAAATTCTCACAATTTTCATAGAATAAAAAAGTTCTTACATGACCACAAAATACCAAATATTTGTTTTTATCAAGTGCCAGGATAACTTGTTAAAGTTGAGGTTTATCATTTTTTATTGCTAAGGTGTCCAAGATCTAAACCAATACTGCCAACAACTCCACTTCTTCCTGATACATTTTGGCCTTAAGAACATGGCTAAGATTTAACTAGAACTCAGGTGTCTAAAATAATCAGAAGAAGGAATACTCTGACAGCATTCCACTAATCACAAATCAGTAAAAAACCAAAAACCTCAATTAAATGATTATACTGACACCTTGGAATGAGGACTGTGCAATCCATCAAGATTAATCCAATTTCAACAGTAAGGAAATCAAACCCCATTGTTGCTGTGAGGTCTGGAACCACAATATTTTAGAGTTTATTTCTGAAGCTGAGTTAGGAAATTTCTAAATAATGTCAGTTTATCCCAAACTTAAATTCAAGCATAACAATTTCCAATCTTTATTATTCTTTTTTAAAAAATATTTTGTTTCTTAGGACAGTTCACAATTGAGGGGCCTCCCATTTCATATCGGGTAAGTGTGGGTCTCTCAATTGTGTGTCTGTTCGTGACTCCAGAGACTGAAGGCTGTTTTGAATGTCCTGTGGCAGAGCTTACACATGAACTGTCTTTTAAATGTGATTGCTGAAAGGGGCGGAGCATGGTAGAAAAGAGTGTCCGACTCCTGGGGTGCAAACAGTTTCTCTGTGGCCAGAGTGGAGTTTTCAGGCAGGCTAGTGGGGCTGTCAGGTTCCAGAGGCTGGATCTTGGGCAGGGGTGGCGGTGGTGGCAAAGGCGGTGGTGAGGGGGAGTTTGTGGGAACGGGGCATACCTCTGCCTCTTTGTGTGCCGTCTCTTCTGTGGCCTGAGACATGTGGGACTGAAAGTGACTCCAGAGCCGGAAGTTAGTGCGAAAGGCTTTGTGGCACACATGGCAGATAAAGGGCTTCACTGAGCACAGCAGTTCCTGGTGCCGCTCCAGCTGCTTGTGAGCTGGGAACATCTTCCCGCACTTCTCGCAGGGCCACACGCCGGCCTCCTTGCTGGGGCCTGCTTCCTTAGGGGCTGCACTGGCCTCAGGAGCCTCCTCCTCAGCCTCCTCCACAGGCTCCTCTTTGACCTGGATTTTCAGTTGTTTAGAAAGACTAAGGTCTTCAGGGAGACAGGAGGAATCCTCCGAGTCAAAGTTCACTTGCTCTGAAGAGTCACTGAACGCATTGTCGTCTTTTGGTGCACTGGTGTGATTTACCTTATTAGGCTCAGGCTGGGGTTGGGGCCTAGAAGCAGCTGTTACCTCGCGCCATTGTGGTCCAGAGCAGGCGGGGAGACGTTCTCAGCGGGGGCCATGCTGTTCTGGTTGTGCACTTCCACCTGGTGCCGCCAGATGCTGAAGGAGGACTTGAAGGTGCGCATGCACTCGAGGCAGGTCAGCTTCTTATACTCACACCTGTCCTCGTGCTCCTGCTTCAGCGCGGGTGAGAAGAACCTGAGGCTGCAGTAAGGGCAAACGGTGGCGTTCCGGCATAGGCGTTCGTGGTTGCCTTGCTCTAGAAGAGAAGAGAGCTTAGCATTACAGAGGCGGCACGGGTAAACCTCTTTGCTCTCTACTGCGCTTGCCAGAGGAGCATGCTCTTTTGGCTTAGCAACTTTATTTACTCCGAGGGGTCTTTCTCCGGGGTGCATTTTTATGTGCTGCTTAAACTGAGAGAGAAAGCGGTACGCCTTTCCACAGTAAGTACAAATGTAAGCTCCTTTGGCTCGAGAGCGCAAGTTCCTCTTGATGACTTGCTGTGCTGGGGAGCTACTCTGTCCCTGAAAGCCAGGCTTGCTGCGCCTCAGCTTAATGATCAGGGCCTTCTTAATCTCCCTCTCTCTCACTATGTCAATCAGCTTTCTTTGGAATTTCTCATCCAAAACTGCGTGGGAACTAGAGGCTGGTGATGGGTTCTTCACTATGCCGTGTTGGGTCTGACAGTGTGTCCACACTTTGAAGTTGGTGTGAAACCTCTTGTGACAGATGTCACAAGCGTAGGGCTTCTCTGGGTTATGGTACATGTTAACATGGCGGTGAAGACCTGCTGTTGATCTAAAGATCTTAAGGCAATGTTTGCATTTAAATTTTTTGTTTGGTCTTGTCCCCTCCAACTCACCAAATTCATCTTTGTTCAAGTCAGAATCTGGGAAATCTCTGTCCAGGGGAGGGCTTGTGCTGTCTTCACAGTTATCTTCTGATGCAAGAGGCCCCTGCTCGTCTGCCTTCGCCTTCTTGAAGGGTGACCTTCTGTCTGCCTGGAACCTCCTCTTTGCTGGCAGCCTGCTCATGTCCTTGTGGTCATCTTCTATTTTCAGAGGCAGGTCTCTCGTGGATGCTGCTGCATCTCCCACCGTGACACGGATGATGTCTGACGGGTCCGACAGTGGGCTGCTGGGCTCAGTCTTAATGCGCACCTCAGTCACAGGGGAGGCCCCTTCCCTGTCTGTGGACTGAGAAGCACTGAAGGACCTGAGGCGATGCGGTTGTAGCACTTGAGGCCTGTCATCTAGGGCTGATTTTTCACTACAATTTCTTAAAGATGATTTTTGCGATAAAGCACAAAACACATTCCCTGGTGCATCACTGGACGCTGCAGATGATCCCTGGGAAGACTTCAGCTCTATGGAGGGCGAGCAGACAGGAACCTGGCTGTCCATTGACAATGACCGTCTGAGGAGGCTCTTAACCAGTGGGCCACTTCTGTCAATGCTTTGGTTTCCAGAACTAGACCCACTGGATGGGACTACTAAGCCTAACCTGGAGTAGTACAACAAGTTCCTTTCTTCACCTTGACCACTTCCTTTGTTAGTTTCTTTTAAGAGGTAGGGAGTCTCTGATGAGCTGCGGAGAGACAAAACAGGCGGCCGTGGTCTTGTCAAGGCCAGCTCTATAGCTCTTCCCTTGGGAAGCTGACCACTCACCCCCTGGCTTATCGTCCACGGTGTCTCTGTCCTGCAGAGGCTTTGAGGGCAGCACTGCGTTCCTCTTCACCAAGTTGCTTCTACTGGGGTCATCCAAAGACCCAGAATGCTCAAGAGACTTTGCAGACCCCGCAACACTCTCTTTTGGCCAGCTCTTTTCAGTTAGTGACAGATTGTGAAGTGGTTCTGTTGGCTTTGGAGCGGGCTTACTGGTACTGGTCTTGGCTGCAGTACTTGGTGAGGGCCGGGAAGCATGGCTCGGATCAGGTAGATTCTGACCAGCAGCTCTCCCTTGTGCTTCACTTCTACTCTGACACACGATGACACTTCTCTTCTGAGAACTGGTCTCTTCATCCTCTATGGACACTCTTTTTCTACTGGGACAGGCTGGGAAGGGGGCCTGTGGGGCTTTGGAGACGATGTTGGTCAGGAAGGAGATCCCCAGGCTGTAGCCCAGCTCCTGCACAGCGGCAAGACTGCTCTTCTCCACAAACAGGGACGAGGAGTAGATGTAGTTCAGCACATTGTCAAAGGCATCTGGCTCGCAGAAGTCGAGCTGAAAGACAGTCTGCGACTCGTTCTCCTTGTTGGTGAAGAGACTCTGGAAGTACTCGCTGCTGGCAGCCAGGACATTCTTGTGAGCTCGGAACTTCTGGTCTCCGACAATCAGGAGCACATCACACAGCTGCCCCTTAAGGCGCTCTTCGTTGAGAGCGCTGAGCAGAGAGATGGCGTGCGCTGGGTTGATGTAGTGCAGCAACCCCTCCATCGCTCGGGCTTCTCTGAAAAACAGAAGGTGGAATTATCTCCAAAACTGTGGTGAACAACTCACCAGGGCAGGGAGAGCCAGCTGTCTTTCCACAGGCATCAGTGTTCAGCAGAGTGGGCAGACAGAAACTTTCTGAATAACCGTACTTAAATAACAGTTAAAATATAAAACAATACGTTTCCTGGTTGAGGAAGACCATCAGTCACTACAATTGGAGAATTTTAGGAACTCAAGACTGTACGTTAGACAAAGACAGCTAAAATTTGGTAGGTATATATGGAAGTGATACTTGAAAATGAAAGTTTGTTATTCAGGATCCTTATCCAGCTGATGCTTGGTTTTATTCTCATTAATGTGGAGAATAAGTATGAATGACTAAAATCTCTGAAGTCTATAATTCTAAATCAATTTTATTATTGTATATTGTATGTCAATGAGTTGCAAAGTACAGGTCTTGTCAGACATTTAAAAAATGGGTAAAGATTTGGAAAAAGAAAAATCTTGGCTAATTACCAGTGAACCAAAGTGTTTAACAAAGGTTAGATGCATTAAAGATTAGGAACTTTTTGTTAAACACAAATTACCTTGTAATTTCTCAAATACTATTCTAACCAAATGGCATTTTCAACATTACCACCAAGAAAACTTCAGCCTGGGGCTGGTATTGTGGTTCAGTGGTAGAGTGCTTGTCTCACATGTATGAGGCACCGGGTTCAATCCTCAGCACCACATAAAAATAAATAAATAAGAAAGATAAAGGTATTGTGTCCATCTACAACTAAAAAAATATTTTAAAAAGAAAAAAAAAAAAAAAAAACCAACTTTAGCCTGGCTCTAAGCTTAATTAAGGGGTTTGAACTTTAGTTTCACCGAATTTCTCTTCAACTAATGCACTTGACTTTCAAGAATTACAAGATAAATAGGTATTTAATTCAGTATCAAAGAAAAGGGTCCAGATTAACTCTCTCATGCTCTCAACACAGACAGGGGCATTCTTACAGAGGTAATGCTTGGCTCTCCACATGATTCTTCACATGAATTTCAGTTACTACTCTAACACCTCATCTCTTTGGTTTGGTTTTATAATGTCATCTTCTCTTTAAAATGTTGTTATCGGACTGAGATACAGCTAAGTGGTAGAGTGTTTGTCCAGCATGTACAAGGCCTTGGGTTTGATCCCCAGTACCACCAACACACACACACACACACACACACACACACACACACACACACAGAGTCATGACATTTACTTTTACTATCAGAATGGATCCAAAGTGATTAAGAACTTGGGACAGTCTCATCATTCTGGAGAGGGCACTCTGCAGACGAACCACACCAGCCCCAGCACACCTGCAGGCTCTCTCCTGGCTCCAGGGTCTGCCTTGGCTGGTCACCCCAGGCCCAGGTCCTGCGGTGCCAGCAGACAGCAGTCTGTGAGGCTGCCACACACAACCTCTCAGCCCCACTCTCACTCCCTGGCAAAATGCTGACTCAGAGGTGAGTCTGTGCTTCCATGGTGGATGACTTCAGCTGGGCCACAAACCAGGCCTGGATCAGAGTGCCAGACTTCCCTTCACTCCATCCTGCCGTAATTTCATAGTCAATGGTAAAACTGCATTCTCCTACTTGTGATTGTTTGATAGATACCTTCCCTTCCTTTTCCTTTTCAGTTATTTTAATTTTCTGCCACACAACTATTTGCATAAAGAAACCTCATCTTTTACAAAGGTCGGCAGAAAAAGAAGCTTATAATGTCAAAGGTATTGACTCAGCTGTGTACTGGCAGTTTGCAGTACTAAGAATTTCTGATGATGTTGCCATGGGGAAAAGCAACAGATGCAGAAGCAAAGACTGGACAGGTGAATTTGTGGTCTGAAGTTAGCAATTAAAAAAGCAAGCAAGAAAGAAATGAACTAGGATAGAGTAGAAAATGTCAGAATGTATCAAATGCAGTAAGGGCTTGGGAAACTTGTTTCAGTCATAGACAGACATATTCACACATGTAACCAATGTGAAATACATTCCTTCCCTCTGATGACAATCAGGAAAGCTTGACAGTGTTCTGGGCTAGCTAACTTCTCAGTTTTTGCTACTATAAAATAGGGACAATAATAGCTACTTCCACACAATGCTTTTTTTTTTTTTTTTTTTTTTTTTTTTTTTTTTTTGGTACCAGGGATTGAGCTCAGGGGCACTCAACCACTGGGCCACATCCCAAGCTCCCAAGCCCTTTTTTGTATTTTATTTAGAGAGAGGATCTCACTGAGTTGCTAAGTGCCTCGCCATTGCTGAGGCTGGCTTTGAACTCTCGATCATCCTGTCTCAGCCTCCTGAGCCACTGGGATCACAGGCGTGTGCCACCATGCTCTGCTTGCACAATGTTATTTTGAGAGTCAAATAACTGCTATCACTTATTTAGCACCTACAACATACTACAAATGGTACCAGGAACTTCTCATGCCACTCACTCATTCAACAAAACGGCATCCGAGAAGACTTGAGGAGCGAGGGAAAAGCCTGAATATACTGAAGGAAGCCATCACAGCAGAGGGAACAGCCAATGCAAGGGGGCTGGAGCAAAAGAGCCAGAGAGCCGTGGATGGGGACACCCCAGAAGCAAGGAGACGGACTGCACAGGGTTGAGTGGGCTGCTGGGGAAACTTCTCAGTGGGAAATACACACCCATTGGAAGACTGAGCAAAGAAATGACAAAGCCTCAATTGTTTTAATTAGAAACATAATAGCTCTCTGCTCCCTGATCATCCCTGAGCCACTTCATTCTGCCACACTCTTCCGCCATGATGTTCTATCACACCTCAAGTTCCAGGAATGAAGACCGCCTTCTATGGATTGAGGCCTCTGAAACCATGAGCCCTCAAATAAACGTCTCCTCTCTACAATTGTGCAGGTCCTTTTAGTCATAGCAGCAAAAAATGCTGACTAAAACAGAAATTGGTACCAAGAATGGGGTCATTGCTGACTATGTGGTTCAGAATGTTTTGGAATTGGTGGGAGGAATTTTGAGATGTTTAGTAGTGCAAGCTGGAAATGCTTTAGTTGTTTTAAGCAGAGCTTAATGGCTGACTCTGGTAGGAGCTCAGAAGACCAGAATGCTAATAGGACCGTGGACAGTGAAGACAGTGCTCAAGAAGGTTTAAGAAGAAAAGGAGGACATTATTGGTAAATGGACGATAGGCCATTTATATTATGTTCTGGCTGAGAAGTTGTCTGCATATTACTCGTGTCCTGAGACTTTCTGTGAGTCTGATTTTAAAAGCCTCGGACTTCTTAATCTGGCAGAATAAATTTTTAGGCTGCATAACATTCATGACATGGACACTGCTGGTGGCTTTTAGCCAAATTTATTGTGATAATCAGTAGCAGAAAGCAGAGCAGAAAGACCTGAAAAATGTGGACTTGAAAGGTAGGAGTAAAACTGTTGAAGACATTACCACCATTAAAATGCTAAAGGCTTTGTCCAGAAACAATAAGAAAGATGGCTTGAGAGCATCTCAGGAACTGGCAAGATCATATCCATCTAAGACTCAAGGAAGCAAAAGCAAAAATTATCTTGGGAAGAGACCAGTGGAATACCCTTCTTGTACACGGGGCCTAGGAAGATTTTTCAACAAGCTCAGCTACACAGGCCCTCAGAGACTGTTGCAGCCAGGGTCCCCAGAGGCTTGGCTACTGCTCAAGATGGCAGCAGATCATGGCATCAACCACGAGGGGCTGGATCTGCAGGAATGCAGGATGCTGGAATTAGGGGTCATGGAGGCCTCCACCAAAATTTTAAAGACAGGCTTCAGAGGCCAGAAAAAGTGCAGCAGGGTTTGAGTCCCTGCAGGCAGCCTCTGAAAGGGTGATGTGTGGAGATGTGAGGAGGAAGCCAAAGTTGCAGTGGAGACCCCCAAGACTAAGAATGCCAGTAATGTGGGGCATCATTGTAGGAAAGCTGCAGGAATTGAAAGGCCACTTGGGCTGCAGCCAACATGGTCACAGGGGCAGAGCTACACAAGCCCTTAGAAGAGAACATCACGATGCCGTATGTCCCAGATGCTGGATATGGAGCTACAGGACTTGTTAGCCCAGATGCATTTCAGTCTTGCTTTGGTCATATCCCTTCTTTCTAGGCCCCTAATTTTGCAAATGGAAATATTTACTCTGTACCTTTATATATTGGATACTTGTAGATTGCTTTTGATTTTTACAGGAGCTCATGATTCAAGCTTACCCCGAGTCTCAGAGACTGTGGTTTTGAACTACTGGGCAATCTTGGAACTGTTGACACTATGGGGACTCTTGGAAATGGACAAAATGTACTTTGCACCGTGAGATGTTGTGAGCTTTTGGGGGCCATGTTATGGTTTGTATGTGAGGCATCACCAAAAACTCACATGTGAGACAATGCAAGAAGGTTCAGAGGAGAAATGATTGGGTGGTGAGAGTCTTAACCCAATCAGTGAATTAATCCCGATAGGGACTAACTGAGTGGTAACTGAAGGCGGGTAGGGTGTGGCCGGAGCAGGTGGGCATTGGGGGCATGGCTTTGGGGTATATAATTTTGCATATGGTGAGTAACGTCTCTCCCTCTGCTTTCTGATATTCACGAGAGCTGCTTCCCTCTACCACACTCTTCTGCCATGATGTTCAGCCTCACTCAGACACTGAGGAATGAAGCAGGCCTTCCATGGATGAAGACCTCTGGAACAGTGAGCTCTCAAACTTTTTCTCCTCTACCAAAAAACAAAACAAAACATAATAGCCCTGGCTATGGCATGGAGAATAAGCCGCAGAGCACAGGACACAAGTGGAAACTGGAGCTGGTGAGGAGTCTGCTGCCATGATCCAGGTCCTGGAGCAGTAGTGGCAGTGGAGGTGAAGGCAGAGCCATTAGGAGTGCTAATGGAATGACTGTGGAATGCCAGAAGGGAAGGAATTAGGATGTGTCTAAGATTCTGCCACAGGGCTGGGGATATAGTTCAGTTGGTAGAGTGCTTGCCTAGCATGCACAAGGCCCTGGGTTCAATCCCCAGCACCACAAAGTAAATAAAATAAAATAAAATAAAATAGAATTCTGCCACAACAGCTGGAAGGATGTCCTTAGTTGACAAGGGGCTTAACAGAGAAATCAGGAGTTCAGATTTTTTTTTTTTTTAAAGGAAAAAAAAATGTCTGATACACTTTATGTGAGTGACAATGTGTCCATTAATACATCTCTTTTGGATATCTTTTTTACCACACTGCCCCCGTCCCCCACCTTGCTTTTTGGTACCAGGGATTGAACCCAGGGATGCTTAACCACTGAGCCACACTGAGCCACATTCCTAGCCCCTTTTTATTTTGAGACAGGGTCTTGCTAAGTTGCTTAGGGCCTCGCTAAGTTTGCTGAGGCTGGCTTTGACTCATGATCCTCCTGCCTCAGCCTCCTGAACAGCTGGGATTACAGGTGTGTACCACCACAGCTGGTTCTATACCTTTCTTGTGCTTTCTGGAATCATTTCCCATACAAACTTCATATCAAGGTTTGCTTTTGGGTGAATCAAAATCAAGACACCGAAAGAGAACTTGCAACCACAGGTACAGGTTAAGGAAGTATGTAAAGTCAGTCGAGACTGTCGTGTCCTTGGAGGTCAAACGATGTTATTCCATATCACATGCACTCTACTGCCAGACAGCAATATTCTTCCCACTGTTCACTGTTTAGAAAGGTTTCTTTCTTTATCCCTTCTTCATGATCCCTGTTTTTGCTCTAAGTAACTACTTCCAATCTCTTGGACCTCAGGCTTCTATCTTCTTTGAACAAAACATCTGGGAATCACGGAATAATAATAAAGTCACTAAGAATTAAGCTGTAAGAGAAATATTCTTTGTCCCTGGAAATTATTTGGGGTGTGAAACTATTCACTTGATTGTAATCTCCATTTAGAGTCATCAATGAGACTGTCTGCTTAAGAAGAGGCTTTGGATGTCCAAGTTCCTGATAACACAGAGTAACTTCACATTATTTATTTTCCATTCTACTCACTCAAACCTTCACTACATACTTGAAATAGCTAATACTTGTGTGCTTACTCTGCCACATACATGAAAGCAAACATCTTTCATACAGTATTCACTGTTTATATAACCCTAGGAGATAGGTACTATTGCTATTCCCATTTTAAATATAAGGAAACTGAGGCATAGAGGGTCAAGCAACTTACTCAATGCGGCACAAATAAGCAGCAGCAGAGCAGTCCCCAGAGGCTGAGCTCTTAACATTCTACCATACTGCCTCTATAGTTTCCTTTTAATTCTTACATAATCTTCTGAGCTAGTCACCACCCTGTTTGTAAGTGGGGAAACCAAGGCACTGGAGGTCAATAATTTGCCTGTGGTTACTAGCAGTGGAGCTGGGAATCTGGTTCCAGAGTTTGGGCTCTTAATCATTACACCACGTTTCTCATGGCTGGGCAGAATGTGCTGGAATCCTACTAGACATGGAGGATGCCAACCTACCATACACAGCTTGCCTTCTAGAGCTTTAAGTCTTGCACAGGAAGAGGACAAGGCAACCGGTCAACACAGTCCAGTATGCAGGTGGCAGAGGGAGGGACCCAGTACAGGCTGTGGCCATTGGAAACAGGTGAGAGGACAGTCAGGAGAGGAATGAGGGAACATGGCGAGGAGACAGGGAGGAAAGGTGAAGGGCATTTTAAGAGATAAGAACAGCACGTGCAACATCAAGAGACAAGACAGAGCCCAAGAGCTGCGAGTGGATTCTTCTAGCTGGAGTGAAGGGTACATGTGGGGCAGGGAATTATGAGGCTGGAGAGGAAGATGGAAGTATGAGGGGTCTTGAGTCTAAAACAAGGCCACTGTTTTAGGAGCAGGAGAGTGACAGTTTCTAGTCTCCTCAGGACCTAAAGACTCTATAGGTCTGGAGAGACAGGAGAGAGAGGGGCTGGGTGGTGCTTCCTCACCTTCATTTAAGGCCCTTGCTTTTACATTTTAATTCAATTATTAAGCCTTGAGATCAACTAGACCCCTTTCCTTCTAGCTGCAATTAGACAATTAACATTCTGGATTTTTGTGTTTTGAACAGTAGATGTTATCTATTTATTGAGTTTAACAATTTGAGTGAAATATAAAATGCTTCATTGAGAATGCAAGCAAAAGGGAAAACCATAACTGCTGATCATCATGAGATGACCTAAGAAACTTCTCTCATTTTTCTCCTATTTGGCCCTCGGAAGAGGCCAGCTTTGTTGCTGAGGATACTTTTTTCCTTGATGCACTTTTCTGATCCAGAAACAGTAAATTTGCTGGCACATCAGACTCCAGTTCTCCTGAATATTTTAATTATGAATGAGCAGGATCTCTGACCTGCCAAAGACCATGTATCTCATGTAAAAATGCAGGATGCCTCTGGTGTCCACAGCCACTCCCTCTCCACTGCTCACTTCTACTAACTCAACATGCAGGCTCCATCACTTCAGCCATGCTGGAAAGCCTGGGAGCTCTTAAAAGAAAAGGGGGTGACAAGTGGAAGAAAAGGCTGCTTATGAGCAGCAGAAAAAGCTGCAAGGAACACTCCCAGAAAACCAGATTCACTGACCATTTGGAATCCTCACCCACAAATACTCTCCCAAACTCTGCCCAAACCGACTTCTATTATGTTTTTTTTCCTAGAAAGTCCAAGATGAGAGCATCTTTATGGTCAACAGTTCACAGGAGACATGACAGTTCTATGGAAAAGCCTTTCCCATAGTTACTCACCACCTATTAGGTGTATGATCTTGTAAAGACCACTGGACCTTTCTAAGGTCTAGTTTCCTGTTAAATGAGCACTACCTTCGCCACATGGAACTTCTGCAAGGTACAAACAAAGCAACGCCCGTATGAAGCCCTGGTATGCAGAACATAGCCCATCTGCAAGTACACATCTTTCTCCCCTTTCTCTCTCCTAAATGTTTTGAGGGCCTGCTCTACACTGCATGTCACAGAGGTGCTGGTAAGGGGAGCTGGCCAGCTTCTGACTCTCCATGAGCTCACATTCCTGTGGTCAAACAGACAACAGTGTGTGAAAGAATTCCAAGAGTATAACAGCAATGAGATTCCAGGAAGCTATTAATGTGGCTAGGGGGAAGGACAGTGGATGAGTGATTAGCAGGAACACAAGGGAAGGAATGGGATTCATACTTCCTTGCCAGTTACAGTAACACCAAAGGTTCTATTCTCCACATTTCTACCACAAACACCAGAAACACAGGGATCTCGAGAGCTTGCATGGCCTCAAGTTCCGGTTCCCTAGAATGGCCACAAAGCCCTTCGCTGCTGGATCCCCAAGTCCTCCGGTACATTAAATGCTAGGGGTGTCTGGGCGCCCATCTCTTAAATTATTTCAATGCAATCATTTTCTTCCTTATACCAATGTCAGATCAGCTTCAAGGAATGAAGATGTTTTTGAGGGGACAGAGCATTTTGGGGACAGAAGCAGAAGTGAAGCACAGCCAGGCACCAAGTACAACACTAGGAGGTAAGTGAGGGTGAGAAAGGGAGATTAAAAACAATCAAAATAATCTAATCTTCTTTCAAATTTCAGAGACTAAAATTCAGGCTGGTATCACAGCTAAGGAGCATTATAAATGACCTTGGCTCCCCAGAACTCTTACTAATGCTTCTAAAGGAAAATGTCTTTTAACATCCCAAAATTGACCTAAAATTGAATTCTGGAAACCATGATCCTTTGGAATACTGGAGATTGTTTAAATAATCCTAATTGTGATATGAGAGAAAGAGGAAATGCATGTAGCACAAGGCAAACACCCAGCTAAACACATAGTGCACCTACTGACTTTGGAATAAAACACACAGTTCATGTGCAAACCTTCACCTCTGGATTTAGCCTAACTCTCTCCATTTGATTCTACTATTCTATGGTGACAGGAAGCTGGCACTGAAGTTCATTCTCATTATCACTCACTTGTTGACAATGCAGACAACTAGAAAATACCTAAAGCTCCTCAGATTTCAATACTAGACTAGCTTACTCAATCCTTCAAGAGGATCAGGTTACTACCTTGTACTCTACTCCATCACATTTTCAGAATGTCTCTCTCTTCTCTCTGGTTTGAATTTGATTCAAGAATACACACTCTCTGCCACCACCAGCAGAATGATTTCCTAGCACAGTTCAGGTCTTAACTGCACCGCAGCAGGGTGGCCTCTAGTCACAGGCAGTTGGTCTGCTCTGGCATCCAGCAGCCATTCCTCCTCCTCCTTGAACAGCCCCTTAATTTCTGCTTTGGAAGAATACTTGTCCCACGAGCACAGTCTCATGGTTGCAGGCACACACCCCAAAGCCAGGGCCAATTAGAAACTTTCTTCCTAGAATATGGGTCCTGAGAAGAATGACAAAGCCTACAGATGAATGAAGCTGATTTATCTCAGTGGGAGCCTGAAAATGCAACCCACTAGTGCCTGATTCAGAATTCCTGGAATTAGTTTGCTTTGACCTTCCTGGCCCAAGTTGTTTTTTTTTTTTTTTTTTTTTTTTAAATCTTTTCCCTTCAACCCCAAGAGCAACCTTGTATCTTTACAATAAATTCCTTTTTCAATTCAAGTGGCCAGTTAGTTTCTGTTCTGGTTATTAAAGAACCCTAACTAATATGTTTCCACGTGGTATTCACTTTTCCTGTCATGCTTCCTAAAACAAGCATTGATCTGTCACACAACATATGTGTTAGATATCACTATTATTAACTGAGCTTATTACTAAACTCCTTTTGTGTGCAAGGCACAGTTTGCATGTATCTGAAATACCTATATTTCAAAATATATAAATAAATAAAATAAATAAAGCCAGTGAGGTAAATTAGATGATAAACAAACAAATAAGAAAGACAACTTCTGATGCACTAAGTGCCCTGATGGAAAAATACAGTGTGATGTGAGTGCAGTGCCTAGGGCTGCAGCGGACCCTCAGGAAGTGCCACACAACAATTTAGTTGAGACCTAGGACCTAGGACCAGTCTGAACACAGGTAAAGTCTGTCGTGGTTAGAAACAAACAATAAAAGCAATGTTTCCTCATTAGGCTAAAATGAAGATTTTATAAAACATAGATCCCAAGGTTTTCAAACTACTTTTAAAATTCTTCCCCTCACAACTTTCTGCTTCCAATACTCCCGAGACACAACCTGTACATCTTATTGCTTCTTTTACCCAATCTGAAACTTCCCAGATGGTGTTTAGCCCCTTCCCAGCTCAGCTCAAGTTCCAAGTCCTTTAGGAAGCCTTCTGTTAGAACTCACATGTTAAAATCCTAACCCCCAGGATCTCAGAAAGCAATATTTGAAGATGAGGTCTTTACAGAAGTAATTAAGTTAAAATATGCCCTAATCCAATATAACTGGTGTCCTTTAAAGAAGAGATAGGGACACAGACACACGTGGAAGAACAACCCTGTGACAACACAGGCATTAGAGGCTGTCTGCAAGGAGAGGCCTCAGGAGAAACCAGCCCTAATGACACCTTGATCTTAGTCATCCAACCTCTGTAATTATGAGAAAATTGTAATTGTGTTTAAGCTGCCTGGTCTGTGGTACTTTATTATAGCAGCTCAAGCAAACTAATACACTTTCCTCAAGAACTTCGGCTTAAAACAGACTCCTCCTTTCAAAGCCTCCATCATTTACATGGTGGGGATCATTTGTGTAGTGCTTACTCATGGACTTGCCTTGCCAATTGCTTGTGTCTTTCCAACAGGACCGTAAGCTGTGTAAGAACTGATAATGTCAGAAGACATGGTATCCTGCTTAGCAATAAACATATTTTGATTTTTGTGAACTGTACGCCAATGAAATGCAGGAGTGGTAATCATACTTTTCGTTTTTGTTAAGTAAAGCTGTCACATCACTGCCCTGCTTTAGAATACAATTTTCTGTTATTTTTCTGCAGAAAAATCGAAACTACAGACTGGCATGCAAATTCCTCACACTCTCAATTCACCTCTGCATCCTTACTGGACTCTCCTCACCATCTACCCTACAAACCTGCACACCCAGTTTCTGGCTCTTAAAAAAAGCTTTCCCACCTCTCCTTTACTTGGCTACCGTCTACAGAAAGGTTCAGTTGAAATGTCACTGTCTCTATAAGCTTCCACAATTTGCCCCTTGCCAGCAGCTCAGTCGTTCAACTACCACAACACTAGATCCCTCTGCAATAATCCCCAACTATTTCAGTGGACCTGCTTGTATCTAGTTCCTCAGGAAACTTCTGAAAGGAATAGCTCTCGCTTTCATCTGTGTACTGCAGAGAGAGAGAACTCACTGGACTCAAGGCTCAAGAGCCAGACTTGCTCACCTCTACTTCTCTAACGTCTGTTACAGAGCCCAGTATCAGACATTTTCTGTGCTTTCTCTGAGGTCATGTGGCTGTAGTAAGTACTGAACGATGACTCCCACATCCTTACGTCTGGCGACTCCAGCCTCTCGGTGCCAACCCAACAGGTCCAGCACAGCACCTATGACCCACACCCTCATACATGCTTGTCACCACACATTCCCTGTTGAGCTTGGCTGTTGCTGACCAGGAGCTGTCCTCTGCCAGGGACCTCTTCTCCTGGCCAATCACTCAACACATGTGACCCAGCCCTTCAACCCCTCAGTTATTTCCTTCTAGTCCAGGGGCTTCTTTAACAACTTATTCCCTCTTTTGTTATTTTTAGATTTCCCTTGTCAGTGTATCTGTGTAATAGTCCCTGCTATCTAATACTGTAAATTTCTCAGGGGAGGGCTTACATTTTCTTCAACTTTTATTTCCACAGAATAAGGTACTTTCAATAAATGGTGTCAAAAGGAATAATCAGTTAAACAGAAACTTACTTTTAAGTAAAACAATGCCTCAAATTTCAACTTTCTCTTTAACAGCAATATTTAGGACAAAGTCAAACTTAATGACTACTAGTCATCAAAGGCTAGTCATCAAAGGTGGAGGCGGGATTTACTCCTGGGGGGGGGGGTAGTTTCTAAAAAATAATTTTCAATGAGCAATCTTCCTAAAATGGATTAACCCACAAGGTGCCAGGAACTCGTGACTCAGGGTCATACTGGTGAACAATCACCGGACTATGCTGTAACAGATGCCCTCAGATGCAAAGGTGCAGAGCTGGGAGCTCGGGAGCTGGAGCACGAGGTCTTCGCCGGCAGGCCCGCCGCCGACCAGTCCGCCCGCTGCCGGCGCGCTGCCCCTGCGCTGCTCCGCAGCCACTGGGCCAGGGGGCTGGCAGTGCGCGGCCCTGGGGCGGACCCTGCCTACAAGGCGGGCTCTGCAGACCAGCACTGAACGTCTCTGGAGGACGCTGCCTGGGTGCCGAGCAAGGCCAGGCGAGGGTTCCGGGGGCCGCGGAAAGCCCGGGACCAGGTCCTGGGGTCTCTGGACGAGCAGGACGGTGCCGCGAGGCCCCGACGTCTGCTGGGGGCGCAGGGCAATAGGGTTGGCTTGGCCCCCGGGCTGTCACGCTCCCGGCGCGGCAGGTGCCGGGTCCCACCGCCGCCCCCGCTCCCACCGCCCAGCCGAGCCTGAGCTGCCCAGAACAGGGGCGCGCGCCCGGCCCACAGGACGTCCCAACGGCTCCGCGTGAGGGGCGCTCGCACCGCCACCTCGGGGCCGCGACAGCAGACAGTCCGGCCGGGGCGAGTGGGACAGCCGGCGAGGGGCCGCGCATGCGTGGTGGCGAGGGCGAGGCCAGGTGCGGGCATGGGGCATGCGCGGTGTGAAGGCACAATCGGCTACGTGGGAGCCCGGGCATGCTCGGTGAGTGCCGCGGCCCTGCGCACGCGCAGAAGCGTCCGAAGCCCGCAACCCGCTGGCGGAGGAAAAAGGGGAGAGAAATCACCTCAGAGTTACGTCAGGAAAGGCCGCGCTTTGAGGGGAGGCAGTAGCCCCCGACGGGGCCCCGCGGTTCTCCCGGGGCGAGGGGCGTGACCGTTACTCACCGCTCTTCAACCCCGAGGCAGACGCCGGGCCCCTTTCCGCTCACACTCGGCTCGCGCGCGCCGCAGCCGCCGCTGCCGCTGTGATTCCATCCATCTTGAATTTGACGTCATCCCACACCAGGGATGAGGTCATCGCAGGCAGCGCTCGTCACGTGCGCGGCGCTGGGATTGGCCGCCGGGCGCCGGGGGGCGGGGCGAGGGAGGTGCGCGGCGCAGGGCCGGAGGGCGGGGCTGGGGAGCCGAGCTGGTGCCCTGCTCCCCGCGTGGGCCGGCTCCTGCCGCCGCGGCCCGGGACCTACGTCCTCGGCCCCCGAGGACAGGCCGCCGGCAGGGTGAGGGGCCGCGGTGAGGAGGCGCGCGGTCCCGGGTGGATGACGGAAGCTGCTGCCGGCGTGGTCGCTGCGGACATTTTGCCGCAGTTGTGCCGGCGGGGCCGCCTCCGAGTCTTGGCTTCCGGGAGCGGCGCACCCGCCTGACCCCTCAGAGTCCGGGCAGCCCTCGGACCTGGAGCGCTCAGCCCGTCGGGGTCGAGCAGCCCTCCGAGCACGCGGACCTTGTCGCGGGCGCCGCGAGTGTCGCGCAGCTTGCGGCGGTTGCGACGCGCCGGCGGAGGCCGTGCCCAGGTGGCCCTCTGGCTGTACCGGACGCCCCGAGGCCAGCGTGGGAAGCCCCAGGACGCGGAGCTGGCGGAGAACTGCACTACCCTTTTCCATCCAGTTTCTCCTCCTGAAATGACAAGATGCCAGAGGACGGCTGGAGAGAGAGCTGGAGGGAACTAGTTAGGGCTTCCGGTTCACCCCATGCAGACTTGAGGGTCCGCTCCCGCATGTCAGGCTTGTCCAACACGCTTTCACAGACGGGAGCCTCTCTTTTTTAAAAGCAAGTATTGAATTAAGTGATCAGGCGGAAACAGTTTACCCTCCGCAGTTCTAATTCTCATTTAGCATGGGATTTCTTGTGACCATCACAGCTCCATTTGTTAGAAGACTCACTTCACTTTCGGTTACAACCAAACTAGATAGCAATGCCAGACTGTAAATGCCAGCTTAAAAAAAAAGCTTCTTTAGTTTAGATAAGCTATATAGAACAGCTTGACATGTTCTCCAAAGCTTAGAACCGACCAGGAGTCCGTTATGAAGGGGAAATTCTAGAACAGACCCTTAAAATTTTCTGGATTTTAAATCAGCATTAATACTTTTCCAGTGTATGTTCATTTTCAAAACTAATTTTTGCAGGTTGAGTTTATGCACATGACCCTAGGTTAAAACAATGTATTAAGTGAGGAGTATATGGAAAAAATAATCTTGCATTAGGATGGTACAGATGAACCTTGTCTCCAAATTAATAGCTCTTTTGTTTGTTTAGTTTCACTAATGTTGATACGACTGTTGGTATTAAGAATCTGGCACCCTAGATTTTCTCCTACACCTATTTAAGAACTTTAATGAATGTTTTTCTATTTTGAACTGTATGATGGTAAAGCAAACTGTGGCCTTGTATTTCGAAGGCAGCAGTGATTATGTGCTTCATAGGGCCTTGAGGTTAAGGGTACCCTGTAACAAGGCTGAGTGTGCATTATGTTATCCCTGTTTTACAGGCAGGAAAACCAATATGGAGCTGCAGGGCCTGAGCCTGAGCTGGAAGCCAGGTTTTCCAGTTCTCTGTCTGTTATACTTGGTGCCAAAAGCGGCTGCCCACCTGGTGTTTCCCTAGCTGGCTACCTGTTCACCTGCTGGTTTCTAAGCAACCTCAACATGATCCACACTGGTGTATCTGCTGGAAGCCACAGATCACCAGTTGGCTGAAACTGACCTAACTGCCAAATGCAGCAGAAACCTTTGACCTTCCAGTTGACCTTTGACTTGTGACACTTTAGCAAACTCCATGGCTGCAGTTAACATCTCAGTGTCCTGTATTTCCTGCCTCTCTTCTGCTCCTCAGCCTCCTGTGTTGGCTCCACTGCCCTTGCCCATGCTCACACTCCAGTTTCCTAAGGATGATGACCTTGGCTCTCCTGTTATGCTTGCTTGGGGGTCAGGGGTATCTCATCCATGCCCAAGACAATCACTGGTTACCTGAGCTGGAACTTGGGTGCCATCCTTGGGCTTACCCTTCACTTCCATGATTGGCCCTGTCACTAAGTCCTGACAATCCTACCTCCTCTAAGTGCTTCTCTGGCAATGTAGCCACTTCATTCCAGCTCACCTGGTGTCTTAATTGCTCTCCCAGCCTCTAGGTTTCCCTTTTCTTCACTCATTTTGTAGCCAAAGTGTCTTTAAAAAGTGAGAGGCATGGTGGCACTCCTCAAGTGTTCAAGGTTCTGCGTTGTTCTTGGCATAAAGTTCAGACTCCAACCTACACCAGCCTCACGGCTTGCCCATACCCACAAGCCATCTTGCTGGGCCTCCTGCTTCTGGCTCAAGTGTGACACCCTCTACTTGAGTGATCTCTCCCCTCCCACCATCCAGGACAGTTTGGTTTTGTTCCAGGATTCTGTCACCTCTCCACCCCATGCCTGCAGTACCTTTGCAGCCTCCTTCTCCTTTAATACTTGCGTAAGCACCTTGTATAGGTCTGCTAGTGCCACTTGTGTAGGTGCTGCTGGCTCTGCCTGCCAGGACCTCTCATTCCCCTGGACTGCTTGTCCTCCTCTGCTGCATGGCCATCGTGGGCTTGGCCTGTGGCAGAAGCTTACTGTGTTTATATGGAGTGATAGCCATGCCCTGCAGCACCCCAAGCAGGATCTCTAGCCCCATACATATACTCACTTCCACAGAACACGCAGCATGTAGCCGTCTTGGTAGACATCGCCGTCTGGATGGCCCACAGCCATGTACCGGCAAGCTCAGAGGTGCTCTTGATATCTGCTTGTTCTTTCCTCCTCCACCCTACTTAAAGAGACTGTCGTCCCTGTTACCCAAGCCAGAAACATGGTTATTTCTCTCAATTTCTGCATCTGACTGTCACTAGGTCTTAAAGTCTACCTCTTAAATGCCCCTTGGGTCCATCCTCAACAGTGCTGCTTCTGCCGTTGCAGACCCCTAGCCCCTCTGGCCAATCTAGCGGCTCAACTCCGCTCCAGCTTCGATTTTGCTTCCTTCTCTTCCCACTCGCGTAATCCATTTTCAACCAGATTCATCTTCCTAAGCACAGATCTGATCAAGTTGCTTTCTAGTCACTAGCACCCTTCTGTGGCTTCTAGTGATCTGAAGCTTCAGCACTGGCCATGGCCTGCCCGGTGCAGCCGGGTGGCTTTCTTTCTGCCTACCCCAGGCCACTGGGCCACCTTCACTCCCTCCTCCTCTACGAGCTCCCTGGATTCAATGTGAATGGCATATCTGATTTCTCTTAGGAGCATTAGACCAAAGCCATCTTCCGTTGTGCTTTACACCACCACAACATCTACCCATCTCTTCTTGGCAGCTCAGAGGCCTGTGTGCTCCTGTGGTGTGGTGTCCATAACCTGTGTATTCCCAGAGCTTTGGCTGTTGCTAGGGCCATTGCTTTTGAGCCAGCTGCTCTGGGTGGTTGGCGCTTTTCCTTAGAACTGGTTTACAGTGGTGTCCAACACTGTGGTGTTAGTGATGCTATAAAACTCAGTTTGTCTGCATTTCTTGTGCCAAACAAATACAGCCTTTCATAAGTTGGGGGAGAGAAGTCTGCATGGAATTTGAAACAAGCCTCTCCATATTTGGAAGTGGGAAGTTTTACTCAGCTGTGATTATCATTTCATTTCAAATGCAGAGCTTTCAAATCTGGAGATCCAAATTTGCCCAACCTGTGGTTTGGGTAGTTGTCCCTTAAAAAAATAAGGCCGTAGTAGAGGGTGAGGTATCAGTTTTCTATGACTGCTACGACAAATTGCCCCAAATGTGGTAGCTTAAAACAACAGAAGTCTGTTCTACAGTTCTGGAGGTGGGCATTGAAGTCAAATCACCAGGCTGAGGTCAAGGTGTCAGAGGGCACCTTGTGGGGAGAGTCCATTCCCACCTCTTCCAGCTCCTGGTGCAGCTGCCATTCCTGGGCTGTGGTGGTGTCACTGAAGTCCCCATGACCATGGTAACCACTGCCGCCTCTGTCTGCCTCTCATGAGATAGCTGGGAAGGCATTTTGAGTCCCTGCAGGTACTCTCCCCAGCTCGAGATTTTGAATTTAACCACATCTGCAAAGTCCCCTGGGTTTCAGGGATCAGGACCTGATATTCACAGGGGTCATTCTTCAGCCTGCTGCAGATGAAGACGTTGTTCCTCTATGTGAATAACCGGGGGTGAGGGTGACTTCTGAAAAGTAAATGGCAGAAACGGGAAGGGGAAGTGGGGAAATTAAGGAAGGTGTAAATGATAGAGTGCTGTGAAAACCACCTCCTGCAGGTGGCCCCGCCTCCGACACCACGAGGCCCAGAACTGCAAGGCTGTCATGGCACTCTCTGCAGCATGGGTGAAGGTGGGTTGGGTCAAGTATTGATCTCACAACCAAGAAGCCCTGTCTTTAAAGATTACCATAAAAAACGGGGGGGGGGGGTATTAAGCTGAGGATCCCCCACCTGTTAGCAGCCTGCTGGCGTGCTGTTCTCTGAAGGCCTGGCCTCCCTCTTCTGGCCACCAGTCCTTCTCAGAGCCTCGCACACGGACCTCGAGGTTCCCCCAGCTCAGCACGTCACTGATAGTAACCCAGTGGCACCAACAGCTCCACAGCAGCTTCTAGCAACCCTTTTGCCCTGAGGAAGATGGTGCGAGGACCTGGGTGTGTGTAAGTGTGTGTAACGGCAGTAGTGATTCTGTTTGATCATAAACTTTGTGCACAGTAACAACATGGATTTAGATGCACTTTCTTCTGTGCAATTCTATAAGTTGCTATCATGAAAGGAAGTGAGGAATAAAATTCCTTTAAAATTTGCACCATGGGATTTCTTTAGTGGAAAAAAAAAAGGGGGGGGGGGGATGCTCCTGTCCCTGGTGCTTTGGACTGGGGTGAAGAATGACAGCTACTGTAGAACACGTGCCTACTGTGTGCCCCTAACTGTGAGCCCATCTTTCCAGCCCCTCTGTTCCTTAGGAATAATAATTCCCATTTTACATGCTGAGAAAGTAAGGCTCATAAAAACTAGAAAGAGGAGGAATGGAAGTTGGGACCTTCCAACAGCAATGCCTCTGACCATCAATATGTCAAGCTGCTCTGAAGTACTTGAGATATAGTTGGTTGAATTCATTAGCTGGTCAGCCTTTAGCTTACTCTTTTCTTAATGGGAAGGGGGGATCCAGAGCACAGCAGTTGGGCCAGATGACTTGGGAAGGGAGAGACGTCTGTATAACCTGGAACAAGTGGCCAGCCAAGGGCCCCACACTGCAAGGCCCGTGTCCCATCAGTGAAGCCATCGATGCACTGTGGATCCTGTGAAGAGTAGGGGTGTGGAGAGCGGGAACGGTTCTCTCTTTGTGCCTTCACTGTGGTTGTGCCCCCAGCAGGGTCTGGGATGTGAAGGTGGTCTCTGCCCTCAGGGAATGGGCGTGCTCTCCAGGGAGACAGCCGGGAACTGCTGATGCACTGAGTGGTGAGTGCTCCAGCCTCTTGTGCTGAGGTCGTGAGGCAGAGGAGGGGGACGCCTGTCCCCCCCCCCCCCCCCCAGGCCCAGACACTAGCAGGTCTGTGGCAGCAATGGTAATACCAGGGCTTGTGCACGCAGTATGTGGAGTGCCCTGGGCGGGGCCTTGAAGATGAGGTCTGGGGTCATCAGTAATCCCTTTTCTGTGCAAAGGCAACAACCCCAAGGGCCCAGCTTTGTCCCTGACGAAGGACCTGCTGAGTCCTGGGCTCAGGCTGCGGGAAAGACGATGGACCCGCCAGAGATGTTCACCCAGGCAGCCCTTGCCGCGTGTCTGTAGGGAAGAGGCACCGTCCCTCCACCGTGGCATCTCAGAGCCGCTGAGTGTCTGTTGGGCTGGGCCCTGAGCTTCATGTGGTGCTGCCGCATAACCAGTGGCTGGCCAAGACGCTGACTGAGTGATCGACCCTGGGCTTTTCTGAAACCACCAGAGATGGAAGTGGCCTTTGGTTTGGTTTTCTGTTTTTGCTCCTGGGTCCTGGAGACTCCAGAGTTTACCCCTGCACTGTGGTGAGAGTCAGCGTCAGCCCCTCACTGGGAAGAGAAACGTGGCGCACACTGCTGACTTGTCTACTGAACTTCACCATTGCCAGAATTCAGCTTTTAGTTTAGTGTGCTTATGCTATAAATTTAATCCATGTTTACCCTCAACTTATCTTGAAAACATCCATTTCGGAACAAGACTTTATAAAATAGTGCAGAACTTCTACTTTCCTAAAAACTGGGCCCAATGATCTCATCGGCTTTCTTGGCTGAGAGCAGCTGCCCTTGCGCCCACTCCCAGGGAGGAGGTGACTCAGTGGATTTGGTGCACTGTCTGTCTCCCATACCTGTGAAGTCACCACTCCTAAAAATAGGCGCCCTGCCCCCACTGTGCTTTTTTCCCAGGGCAGCTAATGATGGTCAAATCCCAGCACTTGGGAAGTTCTTGGGTGAGGATGGCCAGTGATGGGGAACCACAGTGACGTCCCCCGTGGTTTTAGCCTCATGTGGAATTCATTTTACATGCTGTTGGCTGTGGCAAGTCTAGAGTTTCCAAATAACACTTGGAAGTAAGCCCAACACTTTACCTTGTAAAAATCAACTGCATTTTAGAAATGAGGCAGTAGCAGCATGTGCCAGGGCAGCGGGGTGGCCCGCTGGGCAGCCCTGTGACGTCTGACTTCCCCCTCAGATCCAGCTGATCGATGCACAGGAGTGATTATTTGGTCTATCATGATGGCGTTGTCTGCAGGGAAGTAGGTCGGACTTATGCTCTCTTCCCACTCCGTCTTGGTGGATGCTCCTGACGCCAGGTATGCGGGGTCTCCCACACACGAAGCCATCAGTGCTGCAGCAGCGGGCAGAGCTGGACGTCCTCTCATTCAATTCGGACACCATCTACCCGGAGGTGGCAGTGGGTCCCACAGATTGAGGGCTCCAGATGCAAGCCCCGGTTGTGACCTGTGCTTCTGGTGACTGGCTACAAATCGGCATTCTCACAACCCCTGCTCGGGTTGGACTGGCCTGGTAGACAGGCTCACAGAACTCAGGGGAGTTACCTGCAGTTTAGTGGAAAGGATATTCTGAAGGACAGATGAATAGCTCTGGAGGGCGAGGTGCAGGGAGGGGTGTGGCACTCCCGTCCCTCCTGAGGTGCTTCCTCCAGGAGCCTGCCTGTGTCCATCTCCAACAGCTCTCCAGACCCTGTCCTTTGGGTCTCCATGGAGGCTCCATTACATAGGCATGACTGATAAAACAGTGGGCACTGGTGGTCAACTGAACCTTCTGCCCACCCCCTCCCCAGTGGTTGGGGCTGAAAGTCCCTGTAATCCTGCCTTGGCCTTCCCCGTGCCCACCCTCATCCTGAAGCCCCTGGGGGCTGCCTGCCAGCAGTCAGCTCACTAGTACACAGAAAAATTTCACTTACCACTTTTAAGATTCCAAGCATTTTAGGAGCTGTGTACCCACAAGTGGGGAGGAAGATCATAATACCTTGGTATGTCTATCAAGATCCTATTGTTACTATCTTATCAGCAGCATAAAAATCTAAAATCAGGCCCTGCTCTCTCCCAGGGGTTTGGGGGGAGCTCATCAGAACCGGACGCTGAAGCAGACCCTCCTCCCAGCGCTGCAAGGAAGGGCCTCGCCACTCTCACGGTCTCATACTGGACAGCACAGTGGTGGCCCACTAGGGGTTGAGGTGCCAAGAAAAATCAAGTGGCCACCCAGACAACTCAGCCGCAGTGGAGACATCAGTTGTTCTTGTTTTTGCTTCTGGCTCTGGGGATTAAACCCAGGGCTTCACACCAGCCAGGCACATGCTCTGCCACTGGGCTACGCCCAGCCCAGCAGGCATTGTGTCCGCAGTGCCACTGACTTTCAGGATAGCATCACCCAGACCGCGTCAACTGGGACCAAAGACCCTCAAATACAGAGAACACACAGAAGCAAATGTTATGCCAGTGACGTGTCAGCAAGTATAGTGTGAGAAGCAGCCTGGCACACACAGGTCAGGGCGGCACTGCGGGGACACGCTGCTGCAGTGGAAGAACCTTCTCACCCAAGGCCTGGCACTCCTCGGTGCCCCTGGGGCCTGAGAAGCACGGTCTACTTCTGAAATGAAGAAAGAGGAACCAAGAAAGCATCCTTGGTTACAGTGAACGGAGAACGTGAGCCATAGTGGGGGGAGTTTTCTAGTCACGGCTAATGTGTGACACAGCCACACAACCCTTGGGGTCTTCTTTTTATAAGGGGGCACCCAGAGGCAGATGTGCCACATTCAGAGCTTGGTGTGGGGTGGTGAGTCCTCAGGGGAAAGGCCGGCTCCCAGAGGTCCCTGCTGGGTGCCGTGGCCTCTGCACCCACCGGGTCTTCATTGGTGAAGTGGGGACACCACAGTCAACCTCTGTGGGCTGTGTGTGAGGACTGAGGTGATAAAGCTAAGGGCTAACACAGTCCCTGGCACGAGGAAGCATGGACAAGAGCTAGAGAGACCCCTGTTTTCTCTGCTGGCTAGACAGTGGCCTCGGGACTGAACCAGGTCCAAGGAAAGCGACCCGAGGAGGAGAGCACACCACAGGTGGATGGTCCTGGCAGGCACGGCGAGGGCGAGTAGCCAAAGACAAGTGAGCTGACTCAGCCGGAGCGGGAGATCAGGAAGCCACATCCAGACCAACAAAGAGGCCGCAAGAGGACGACAGCCTGCCTGGCTTGTGTGATGACCAACTGATGGAATCTGCTCGAAACATCATATTTCCACATTTACAAAAGCTGGGGAAAGTGAAAATTAATACTTAGAGAAAAATTCCAAGGAATTCCATCGAAAGGTATGATGGTTTAAAAATAGGTTGTTAGGAAAGGCTGCTCGCTACAGTGGTATTAAATTTGGGCAGGTTGGAAATTTGTTAAATCACAAGAGGCCCTTGTTTTGGACTGGGCTCCCGCACAGGCCCTGTAGGCCAGGCTAAAAGTCAGAATGGAGGCATTTGTGGTGAAGTTCCAGATCACCACTGAAGCTGCACATCAGGTCAGAGGGACAAGCGCCACGGTTCCCAAACAGGCCGGTTTCAACTGGTGTGATAATGAAGATCCCTCTGCCTTGATCATTACTCAACAAAGGTGGCCCGAGAAGACCCGCTCCCTGCCCTGCCTTACAGGGAAAGTGACGGAAATGACCAGTCTGCTTTTGCTCTCACTTCCTCGAAGCCCTCCCATGCCTGTAAAACCAGCCTCCTCTGCCTGGCCCTGCAGAGCACTGCTTCTCGTATGTGGAATGAAGTGTTGCCCGACTCCAGGATCATTAAGCTACACAGTGACCTTGTCCTTTGACAGAAGGACCCCAAAACTGACCACAGAGTGTGATAATGGGGCAAGTGTAGAATCATTGAGCATCAGGACTAGATTTCCTTTCAGAGCTTGGCACTAATGACTCAGAGAACTTCACACAGGAAAACTGGAACTCTGGAGAAGGATCTCACATCGCCAATAGACCTTACGGTTGCTCTTTGTTTGGGGCACATGATCCCTGAGCGTAGCATTGTCCTGTCTCCAGGGCAGGTGATCAAAAACCTCTGGTCCACCCTCAGAGGCCACTGGTCAGCACGTGTGCTGCTTCGCAGTTTCTTCTCTGACCCTCCAGCCAGAGCAGCAGCCAGCAGCTCCCTGGGTCCAGGACAGGCCTCTCCCAGCCCCACCATGCAGAGGTTCGTTAACAAGCCTGTGCATACACTTGAGTTATGACAGCTTTCTGTCCCCGTGCCCATGCTGGTGTTCTCCAACACTGGCCCATGTTTACTTGCACAACTCCATTGGGCTTCAAAGTGGGGTCCTGTATCACCAGCGCGACTCCCAGAGACTCCAGAACTTGGGAGCTGATCCCCAGCAGGCAGCACCGAGCTGTTGGCTCTGGGTTTGGAGGGGGTAGGGAAATGGCTGGAGAGTCAGGAAGAAGGGGACTCAGAATAAAACCTGAAGGGCAGGTGGAATTTCAACAGTGAAACAGGAGTGTCTTCCTGTCTCTCCTGCCTTAGCCAAGGGATGCAGGATGGGGCTGGACCAACTCAGGACTGTCCCTCAGGCTCCCGACCACCATGGTTCGTGGGGCAGGGCTAACTGCAGTTCAGGTGACTGGCACATCTCCTGCCTCCTTGCCCTGTCCTGCCTGGACAGCCTTTTCTCAGGAAACTTGTGCAAACAGTGTCTCTCGGTGCTTGATGGAGAGATTGTGGACCAAACCAAGCCGCATCCCAGCTTCTCCAGGGGTCCACTGCAAGAGCGTGAGCTCGTGAGCGGGAAGAGCAGCTGCTGGGTGCACTCGGGTGCTTCTTATGATCTGACTTCTCAGGCTTCTTTCATTCATTTGTTCATTTGACAAATATTCATCTCAGTCATTTGTATTCCAGGATCTATGGAAGATGGACGGGCGCGAGGACATGCCCTGGCCTTGCTGTCATCTCCTGCCTGGTGCTCAGCAGCAGGCCAGGGATGCTGCTCCTCCTCCGGGACTCTGGTTGCCTGTTAGCTCTGCCCTGAAGCCCTGCCCGCTGCCTTCTCCCTACTTCTCCCCTGCTCTGCTCCATGTCAAGGGGCTTCCTATGCCCTTCTCCCCGTCCCGGTGTGGTCCTCCTCCCGGGAGGCAGGCGCATGCAAACCTGAGGTGTTCTGCCTCCCTGTGGCCACACACCCTGGCTCCGGGTGGACGGGACAGCTGCTCTGAGCAGGATTCTGCTTGAGACATGCAGGTGGCCCTCTGTGTCCGCAGGCTCACATCCTCAGATTCAACCAACTGCACACTGAAAATATTTGAAGAAAAACCTGTACTGAACCTGTACAGGCTTTGTTTGGTCATTAGTCCCTAAATGATATGGTGTGACAACTAGTGACACAGTAGTCACATTGCATTAGGTGTTGTGAGAAACCCAGATGTGGTCGAAAGCACACGGGAGGATCATATAAGTTGCATGTAAACTCCGTGCACTTTATTCAAGGATCCTGAGCCCTGTGGAGTTTGGTATCCAAGAGGGTCCTGGAACCCATCCCATATAGAGATTGAGGGATGGTGGTTGTTAGGGTTTAGATGTGAGGCGTCCCCCAAAAGCTTGCGTGTGAGAATGCAAGAAAGTTTAGAGGTGAAGTGATTGGGTTGTGACAGTTTTAACCTAATTAGTGCATTAATCCCCTAATAGGGTTAGCTGGGTGGTAACTGTAGGCAGGTGGCATTTGGTTGGAGGAGGTGGGTCATGGGAGCATGCCTTTGGGGTGTGTGCATGGTTTTCTTTTTTTTTTTTGCTTTCAGGGATTGAACGCAGGGGCACTTAACCACTGAACCACATCTCCAGCCCTTTTCTGTATTTTATTTAGAGACAGGGTCTCACCGAGTTGCTTAGGGCCTCACTAAGTTGCTGAGGCTAGCTTTGCAATCAGAGTCCTCCTGCCTCAGCCTCCCAAGCTGCTGGATTACAGGGGTGTGTATTTTGTCCCTGGTGAGCAGAGCTCTCTCTGCTTCCTGGTGCCATGTCCTGTGCTGCTTTCCTCCTCCCCACACTTCTGCTATGAAGCCCCAGGGAATGGAGTGGCCATCTATGGGCTGACAGTTCTGAAACCGTGAGCCCTCAAATAAACTTTCCCCCTTCTAGTTGATCTTGTCAGGTCTTTGGTCACAGCAGCAAAAAAGCTGACTAGAACAACTGTACTCCCTGATGGCAGCTGCACAAGCTTCCCATGCCCACAAAGCAGTTCTGTTTCAACAAAATTAAAAAACATCACGAGGGGGAAACAGCCAGTGTCATGTGAATAATGAAGCATCAGTCACTTAAAAATGCCAAGCCATTTTATAAGAAAAGTAATACATATGGAGATTGACTTATTTTAAGGAATTTGTTCACGAGATGTGGAACCTGGCAAGTCTATAGGAGGCTGGCAGCTGGAGACCCAGGCAAGGGTTGAAGCTTAGGTATGAATTCCTTCTTCCTCAGGGAATCTAAGGTTTTCTGTTAAGGC
Organism: Tamias sibiricus; assembly: GCA_025594165.1. Lineage (NCBI taxonomy): Eukaryota > Metazoa > Chordata > Mammalia > Rodentia > Sciuridae > Tamias > Tamias sibiricus. The sequence goes on along the minus strand of CM046668.1, from coordinate 3,897,826 downwards.
CCTTAACTGATTTGACGAGACCCACCCACACAGTGGCAGGTCATCTGTTTTACTCAAAAGTCTGTTGACGCTATGCAGATCTCATTAAAACTCACCTTTCCACAACCATCCAGAATGACGATTGATCAAACATCTAGGTACCGTGGCCCAATCAAGTCAACACATAAAATTAACCATCACATACAGTTAATCTGGCACAAGGGGCCGGGCGCGGTGGCGCACGCCTGTAATCCCAGCACTTTGGGAGGCTGAGGCAGGAGGATCGCAAGTTCAAAGCCAGCCTCAGCAATGGCAAGGCACTTAGCAACTCAATGAGACCCTGTCTCTAATAAAATACAAAAAAGGGCTGGGGATGTGGCCCAGTGGTCGAGTGCCCCTGAGTTCAATCCCTGGTACCACACACACACACAAATCTGGCACAAGGGGCTCTTGGGGCCCTTGATGGTCAGTGCCCAGCCCCACGTGGCTGCTGCTATGCCCCTGCCTCCTCACTTTGGCCTTTGCTTTGCTTTTCTCTGTTGTCGCCTGAAGCGATGGCCGCTTGGAGCAACGGAGCCACGGGAAGAAGTTCAGAGGCAAACTGGAGACAAATAGCTTTTTATTCTGATAACTTTTTTCTCTGGCTCTAACAACGACTAACACGCGCCGCACACACCACCAAAATGGCGCTGACCCGATCAGCAATCTCGGCCAAGTCACTCGAGATCCCGGGCCAAGTCCCGTGAGACTACGGAAGGCGACAATGCCCAAATCTCCGTGGCCCATAGTCAACCACAATTCAAGCCATCTCCCCAAACAAGACTCCTACATTTCTCCATGATGAAGATAAAGGCGAGAAGGAGGTGACGATAATGCCACAGGCCATGGCCCAACATGCCACAATATTAATGACACTGGTCCCTAGGCACGTGGGGCATGGAGCCAGTGCCCGAGCTCCCCTTGCTCCTCCCAAGTCCTGCTCTCGGTGACACTTGACTGTGCCCCCCTATGCCCTGACCCGTGTGCCCAGCGAGTGCATGGCCTTGGCCACAAGATGCTAATAGTCCCCTTCCCAGTCACGACAACCAGAGCCATCACCAGCGTCCCCGAGGGGTGCAGTTTTGCCCCAGCTGAGAAGCACTGGCCTGGAGCGTCTGACGGGGCAGCAGGACATGCTGTGGAGGGGCCCCGGGTGGAGGTCACACCAGGCTCAAGCTAGGTGGCAGCACCAGCTGCACAGAGGGCCTGGCAGAGGGCGGCAGAGGGTGATGAGGCGTGAGCTCAGGGCAGCCAGACTTCAGTGGTGGGCCTGGAGCGAGGCTGCTGCCGTCTGCTAGGGGTCCAGCCCTGCTCTCCTGCCCAGCCCCTGAGGGTGGCCTCTGCTGCCATCAGACCTGGGCAAAACCGGCTAAATGTGGCCACCCCTGGCCCAGATGCAGGCTCTGGGCACCAGACCCTCCCCAACTCAGGACAGCTGCGGTGCACAGCACAGTGACTTTACACAGTCCTGCCTTCCACGTCAATGGGGGCTTTTACACACCTCACAGCACACCTGAGTGTGATCCACAGAGTGCTGCAAACTGTCCCCAAGAGGCCTCCGTAGGATGGCTGTCATCCAGTGCATCCCACTGAGCTCCAGGCTCCTCCGGGGCAGCGGTAGAGAGGACATCTCCTGTGAGCAGCTGGCCCTGGAGAACACCTGTGAAAACAGGCTGCACAGACCCCGTGGCAGACTCGGTGGCAGTGAGCACAGGGAAGTGCTCGACGTCACTGGGAAATGCAACTGAAGCAACAGCGAGACGCCACTGCACACCCGTAAGGCTGGCTGGATTAACCACCCAGGGCCAGACGTTGCCGAGGCGGAGCGGCCGGTGCTCTCGTGTGGTGCTGTGGGAAGGTGCAGAGGGCAAGTGTTTTGGAAAACAACTGGGCACATTCTCACCAGCTGGACGTTCTGCAGAGAAACTGCCTGGACCCAGCAGGTCGCTCCCAGGTGTTGATCCAGGGGCAGCTTTAACTTTCACATTGGAAACAGCCCAGAGGTCCTTCCCCAGCTCTCTTGGGTGGAAACAGGCTCTGTCCACACAGTGGACTACTGCCCGGCGAAGGATTGCCAGCCAAGGGGTGGGGGACCTGCAAAGCTCCGTGCCAAGCACAAGAAGCCAGGCGCTGCAAGCGGCCTGGGCAGATGCGTGCGCCTCCGACCAGAGGGCATTCTGGAAAGGCACGCCACAGGGACCTGTGCCAGGGGTGCCTACACCGGGGAGTTGGTTGGCAGAGGGGGCCTGAGGTCCGGGTGGGAGAGCTGCCAGAGCCTGGCTCCTGTGTTGCTCTGCAGCGACTGCTAGGGCTTGCAGGTGAGGGTCCCCAGGAGCTCGTGAGGCAACGCGAGAAGGTGCAGCAGTGACACGCCTGGGCTGTGAGCACGTTGGCCCCCTCATTGCGTCAGACCTGGTAGGGATTCACTGGGTGGCAGCTGTAGGCGGGGGTGGGGGTGGCTGCAGGAGGTGGTCCTTGGGGGTGTGCTTTGGGGTATGTGTTTTGTCAGTGGCGAGGGGACTCCCTCGGCTTCCCGGTGCCGTGTGTCCAGCTGCTTTCGTCTGCCACGATGCTCCGCCTCACCTGGCGTCCCGAGGAGCGGAGCCGGCTCTCTGTGGACTAAGACTTCTGAACCCGTGAGCCCCACACAGCCTTTCCTCCTTAAAATTGGTCCTGTCGGTCTTTTGGTCACAGCAGCAAAAAAGCCAACTAAAACAGGACCCAAGTGTCAGATCGGCCTCCCTGGGGTGGGGGTGAGGGTTTGGGATGTTTGTGGGGTCAGGAAGCAGGAGCCTGGGGTGGGGACAGGTGGAGTAGCCGGTGGTCTGCACCCTCATTTAGAATGGCGGCATCAGCGTGACCTGAGTGTCCCATCAGACACCTGCACAGGCCCCAGTGAAGAGTCATGGTTTTAACAGAAGTGGCCCTTGAGTCCCTGAAGAGCAGCCCTGGTGACCATCACCATCACAACCCACACGACAGGAGTGTCCTCTGCAGCAAAGCCTGTGGGACACTCACGACAGCTTGCCCAACTGGTGACTTCAAAGCGAGCGGCTGGAGGGAGCGGAGCCGGGCTGCGCGGGCTCCTGGGCTCCACTTTCTCTCCTGCAGGACAGTGCTCGGCCAGGGGCGGGGCAGGCCTCGGGACACCAGCGTAAGGAGATGTGGCCTTGGCTTCTCCTGGATGGCCCTTCCCCAGTCTGTGCCTCTTTGCAGCCATGGTCCTGGGGCCACCTGTCCCTGAGGTCACGGGGGTGCACAGCATGTCCCCATCTATTTCCTGTCCTGTCTGGTACTCACACACGCAGGGCACCCAAGACCCCGTGCTGCCAGCCTTTGGTTGCAGGTCTCTGGCACAAACGGTTGTGACCCTGTTTGTTGAGTGCCACATCCTGGGTGGCCTTGGCTCAGGGAAGCCAGGGAAGGAGTGAAACTGCACAGCCTGGCACTCCCTCCCCCACGAGGAAGCAGAATTCAAGGGTGTCGGTGGGTCTGGTCAGGACAGGCGGTCCGACCGCAGCTCTGCGTTGCTCTAGGAAACAGCAGATCCCCTAAAATCAGTCTTGTTTTTTAGGAAACACCGGAGCTTGGTGGTGGAGCAGCGTCCTTTTGAGTGCTGACACTCCATTTGTGACAGCTTCTAGAGGCCCCCTCAGAGCAGGCGTTGGCTCCTGGCTCTGTGCAGCCACTGAGTGGTGGAGACGCTGCCAAGACCCCCGCGCGGCCCCGCGGGTCGGGCGCCGGCTCCACCCGCATGTGCCATCCCAGCCTCGAGGGGCGCCTCGGGCTGAGTGGTGCCCCCGGGTCACACGTTGAATCCCTCTCTCCGGGGACTTCAGAGTGTGACTGTGTTTGGAGACAGGGTCTTTAAAGAGGTGACCAGTGTTAAACGAGGTCACTAAGGTGGCCCTCATCCAATCTGACTTATGTCCTTATAAGAAAAGATGATTAGGACAGACAGGAAGGGAGGGTGACCCTGGGGACACGGAGAGGTGACGCTGCCTGAAAGCCAAGGTCAGAGGCCGCAGGAGGAAGCGGCCCCTCGATCTGGGCCTTCACCTACGAGCCGTCAGAGCCATCATTCAGCGTCAACGCAGTCTCACAGCAAGCCCCCAGCCCGGGTCAGCGGGGGCTGCGGCCTGCAGTAAGTGCTCTGCAATACCTGGCCACTGTGGGCAGATCAGGAGCTGCGTGTGGATGTGGAAACTGCTGTGTGTGTGTGTGTGTGTGTGTGTGTGTGTGCGCGTGGTGCTGGGGACGGAGCCCAGGCTGCCCGCGTGCTGGGCAAGCGCTCTGTGGACACCTCAGCCCCTAGGAAACGCTGCTCTCATCACCAGCACAGCTTGGACTCATCCCACAGTAACCATGGAAATAAGAAAGGGAACATCAACGACGAAGACTTCCCTCTGAGCAGGATGAGCTCCTGTGTCAGATTACTCGTGCCCACCAACATCCACCTCCGCTCCCACTTCCTTCTTAGTAACAGAACTCAGCTTTATTTGGAGTGCTAATATGCCTGGCTGAAAGACATTCCCCAGTCTCCTGGCCTGCTTGCCCCTCAGTTGACATTCTGTCGAACAAACGTTCATGGAAACGTACTACGGGAATTCTGAGGTCTTCAAATGGATGGCACGCTTTTCTTGCAAGCTGCAGCTTCTTTCTTTCTACTGATTGGAATGTGAATGTCATGGCTGGAGCCTCAGCAGCCATCTTGACTTTGAGAAGAGGAGCGCATGTGATAAAACAGAAAAGCAGCAGCAGCAGCAGCAGCAGCAGTGGGGTGGGTGGTGATTTCATGCTGGCCTGGAAGGCCTGCTTCAGACCTGTCGTGCTGTGAGACTTGAACCTTCTGTGTCGAAGCCGCCATGGTCAGATCTAAGTTGTACTCACCTGAATCAAATCACACCATTTTCTGTGGTTTGAGATGCAGGGCAGACATCTTTGTCCTAAGAGATCACAACAATAGCTCATGTGCGTATGTTTGGCACCTAGAAACGCCTCCCTCCTGTCTGGCCTTGCAGGGTGTGAGGACAGAGGGCTCAGAGGAGTGAAGTGTCCTTTTTGTTCCCAGATATATGGCTGTCCTTCCTCAGCCGTGATGGAGAAGAAAGCCCTGAATGCTCCTCTCTTGGCTGCCCCGAAGCCCCCAGCCAGCCAGAGGAAGCGCTTCTCCAACCAGAGAGCCTCAGGCCTCGGGGAGAGGGGACCAGCGGGCCGCTTGCCCCTGCCTCCGGTCTCTGGTTTGGCCTCACTGGACCGCAGTCCACGGTAGCACCTCCGTGGGTCTGTCTTTGAAGCAAGTGACTTTGGAAGCCAGTCCAAGCTTTGAAGTTGGAAAGTAAGAGGGGTGACGGAGAGGTGGGAACTGGGGAGGCCCGGTGGGCGGGCCCGGGGCCTCGCAGCCAGGGGCAGGTGCGCGCAGCTGGGGCGGTGGGCCGGGCTCTGCAGGCGCCCTGAGAGGCACAGCCTGGCTCCCTCGGCTCAGGGCGGAGGCTGCAGCAGGGTCTTGGGGCACAGGAAGGGTGTGGCCTGTGCTGGGGCCCAGGGGGCAGGCTGAGGCGGTGAGGCTGGGGGACCCGAGGGGGTGTGGCCGGGCTGGGAGACCCGGCTCTCAGAGCAGCAGCCTGGTGCTGCACGGCCGGCTGTTCACTTGGAAGATGGCCTCCTGTCTCCAGTGTTAGGGATCGAGTTCTTGTCGCTGTCATGGGGACCAGAGATGGCGTCATCTAGGGGCTTCCAGAGGAGCCTCTGGTCAGGCCCACAGAGCGGCGTGCTGCAGGCTTGGCCTCAGCCTCTTCTCTAGGGGTCTCCCACCCTGGGTGGGGCCCAGCAGGGCGGGGGGTTCCACCCCATCCATGGCTGTCCAGAGCCCCTCCTTAGCCAGCCTGTGACACAGCAGTTCCCGCAGCTGTCCCAGGGCTGCTCCGTGAGAGGAGCTGTGCTGGGGCCCGCTCGGACTCTCCGTAGCCTCCCTCAGAGTGGACCTGCCGGAACCAGCCTTCCAACTCAAAAGAGGGAGGCTGGGGGAGCCTCCTCGTCCCGCCCCTTCCTGGACCTGGGTTTTACTTGGCCTTTGGATATAAGCTCATTTTAAAACAGAGAGTTCCACGCCTGCTCCAAGGAGTGGCTGGATTTTACCCTCTGCATAGAGCAGTCGCCTGGGACCTCCGGGTTCCTTGGGCCTCCTTCTCGCACCTCCCAGGTGAGCGCTGAGACCCGGCTGCACACCAGGGCCGGGGTTCTGTGGTCATTCTGGCCCTCAAAGAGCGCACCACCTGGTGGAGAGGACAGAGGGCTACCAACGCAAAACTCCAGACCTGCCCGAGGCCGTGGTGATGGGGTGTGTGAGGGCGGCCGGGCGGTACAGGCGGGCCCTCCCGGCTCAGGGCCAGGCCTGGACAGACTGCCGGGTGCGTGGAGCCACGTGTGCGCAGCATGGTCCAGGTTGGGAAGCAAGCGTGGTCAGCACCAGGGCAGAGGTCAGGGAGGAGCCTGGGCCAGGCGAGGGCTGGGAAGCTGAGGCTGGATGGAGAAGGAGTCGGAGGCTGGATCCCGAGGATGCAGACTGATGGAAAGGGGGGACACCGGAGGTGCCCTGTGTCCAGCACGAGCCACCAGGGAACGGCACAGTCCTCTAAGGGGACGAGCAGTAGTGGGAGGAGGGCGGGGGCACTGTGGCTCCTCCTGCAGGTGCCCCCGCAGCTGGGCTGTGAGGGAGGGGCAGAGGCAGAGCTCCGCTGGGGGAGGAGGCTGAGGGAACCTGGAGGCGGCAGATTCCTCACACCACGGCACAGCGCAAGCCCAGGGTCTGCAGGGGACGACGCCCAATAGCGCCCCTCCCTGCGGAGCTGTCAGTGCAGCCCGGCCCTCCCTGCAGGGTCTTGCCGCCCAGTGGGACTGCAGGCACACTGGGTCCACCTGGTCTCCCTGGAGAACGGCCTTTGGTTCTGCTGGTGGGCGAGCTGAGGGGGCGTGGGGGAGACCTGGAGCGTCGGGAGCTGGCGGTGACACTCCGGCCCCTCCTCCCGCCACAGTCGCACTGGTCAGAGACCTGGACGCACCCTGCTGGACCTCTCAGCCAGCTCCAGGGGTGAGCTGCGGTTGCCCACGGTGAGGTGTGTTAGAAAACTTTTGCAGGATGGATAGACGCACGCTGGAACCGTCCTATAGGAAAAGGGAAGGGGTTTATTGAATTACCAAAGAAACACGTGGAGGGGATGGGGACGAACCGCGGGGAACGAACGGGAGCTGGAGCACGGGGGAACGGAGAGCGGGAACAGAGAGCGGCAGGAACAGAGAGAGAGCTCAGTCCGGCCCTGGTTTAAATAGAGTAGGGGTCATAAAACCCCCTTGGAGTGAGTCCTTGCCCTATTGGCCAGCAGAGGTCAAGGGGGGGTAGTGGACAGGGGACTTGCTGGTCAGGTTTTTTGGTCACGCTGAGGATCTTGGGAGGTGTAGTTTTTAACAGAGCACCTGGGGAGGTGTGGCCTCCTGCCTGGGAGGCGCAGCCTCCTGCCTGGAATCCAACAAGGTGCCTCCTCCCGCCTCACCTGTGCTGCCTGGCATCGCCCCAACCCACTATTTCTACCCAAATCCTCATCTCGGGGCTCGAGAGGGAGGGAACGAAGCAAAGGCATTGATGAGTCCTTATGTGCTAAGGTCAGCCGTGCTCCTTTAAATGGAAGAGCAGGTAAGTGTGCGTTCACTTTATAAACGAGAGCATTTATCCTGCTGTGATGCTCTGTGGTTCTGTTTGGTGTAAACAGTCAGTGAATGGATCGTTGCCTTTGGGTAATAACAAAACATTTTAACACTTGTGTCTAAATTAATTTGCCCTACAAAGTCAACCGGTGGCCCATCTTGCCAAGACGCTCAGCCTGAGAAGGGGAGAGACGGCCAGCCGGGACGGACACTGGACGGGGTGGCCTTCTTCGTGCATTGTGGACACGCTGTGGAGGCCCACGGGCTACACCTGCATCTGAGGCCGATGCCCAGCCTGTGTCATGCGGAGACCTCTCCCGTGACACCCGTCAGGTCTCCCTGCAGGGCGAGCTCTGAGGTGGGCACAGGTGCACTGGACTGGGAGGAAGCAGGTGCCTGCGGGCGTCCTGTGCTCTTGAGCCTGGGACTGGGGACGTGTGGGGACACGTGTTCGATGGCCTCAGATGGCCTCGCCGCTGGCAGGGCTGAGTCAGCAAGGCAGACCTGTGCTGTGGCCCCGTCCAGAGCCAGCAGGAGCGGGCTCTGCGCACGGTCACCCTTCACCGCACACCCCTGGCTTGTGACGCGACTACGGCAGAGTCGGGCCTGACTTGCTCAACACGGCGTGACCAAGTTCACTCTGCCTGTCATGGCCACGCATTGGCGGGGGTTGTCCAGCTGGCTCAGGTGGGCTGCAGGTCAGTCCCTGCTGGTCCCTGGTAACAAGGCAGGAGCCCCACACTAGAGCCCAGACAGGCTGTGTGGGGGTGCAGGGGAGGTCAGAGGACTCTAGCTCCTAAATAGGGGCGTCGTAGTTGGGCGTCTGTTTACCTTCTGTTACGGACCGATCATCCTGACCGTGTCCCCTCCGAGACAGACCCCTCCCTCAGAACCTCCAACCTCTAAGGCCTTGGAGGACCAGGGTGGTCATGACGCCACCTGACAACTGCGGCTGGGGGGAAGGACGCCCACCACATTGAGAGTGAGGCTGTGGACGTCACCCCCGCCCGGGCTTCAGCACACGTCTACCTCAGTGCCATCGACGGGGACTTCCAACAAGACCAACACTCGTACCAGCAAAGAAGGCTTGGTACAAGGCACGTGCACACCTGTGGCTGCACTGTCCTGGCGGTGGCCTGTGACTAGGTCTCCTTGGCGTGGTCAGCCAGCGGGGAAGGACCCGCCTGGACCTGGGAGCCTCAAGGCTGCCGCGAGGGTGGTGCTTCCCTTATCGTGGGAGCTCAGGAGGCAGCCAGGCTGCAGCCACTCCCTCCCGGGCTCCTCCCGGTCCCCAAGGGCCTAGCCACCATTGTCAGATAACCAGCTGAGTGCCACGTGTGACCTGGGACCCCACCCCAGACCTCTGCACCCTCCATCCCGCGCGTGGCACCCTTTGGAGGACCCAGGCCTGAGTGGCCCATTCTCACACTGCCTGCGCGGCCAGGGTGTCTTCTGAAGGACCCAGGCCTGAGTGGCCCATTCTCACACTGCCTGCGCGGCCAGGGTGTCTTCTGAAGTCCCTGTTCCAGCCTTGCATGCCCCATGCGCCCCCGTTCCCAGAACAGGCCTCCCTGGGGGCCAGAGGCGCCAGCCTTGTGTGCCCGTTCCTGCCGTCACCCTGGGTTCTCCTGCAAGGTCGTGCTCCAGCCGGGCAGCTGCTGCCTGAGCAGGGCAGGATGGAGGAGAAGGAAGCTGTTCCCGGGGCTGGTCAGCCATTGCAAGAGGGGGTGCTGTTTCCTCGTGCCCCTCGAAGCTGAGAGAACTCTGGGACGCCCGTGAGGAGGCCCGGGCTCAGCCTTCCTGGGGCTTGGCCGTCTTTCCGCCCCAGCGCTGCTCCACGTGCACCTCTGTTCTGCTTAGTCCCTGCCGTCAGGGAGAGGGAACCCAGCCACACGGACCCCTCTCCTCTCCACACTGCCCTGGGCCTCTGAGGGCCTGGCCCTGCCTGTGGGAGGATCTGAGGGCACAGAAGCCTCCCAGAGACTGGCTCGCGTGGGGCAGCGGGAGGTGGCAGGGACAGAGTGAAGGAAGTGGCCCAGAGCAGACCCCCCCGGTGCTGGCCACCGCGTGCCCCAGGCCCCGGACAGCTTTGCCCATGCGTGCCCGCTGCCTTCTCCCTCCCTTTGCTGCTCTTGCGAGAGCTGGCGTGAGGGGGACGGGGGTCGCTGGCCTGCCCACCTGAAGGCTGCAAGAGCCGGGGCCTCATGCTTTTGCCTCCCTCCCCTCCCAGCGCACTGGGAACCATCTTGTGAAGTCCCCTTAGGATAACCGAGCGCCAGGGTCCCTTGTGCCTGGGGTCTGTCACTGGGCACCTGCATGTGCAGAGGCCTGAGAGGCGGGGGGCCGAGAGGAGTCTAGTCAGCAACCTGCAGATGCACCAGGCTTGGTGGCTGGCATTGGTGGTGGGGAGCGCAGTGTGGCTGAAGTAGAATGCGTGCTTCGTGCACCCCTACGAGCCCTGCACGTGGGTCAGGTCTGACTCAGCCTCGCGTGACCCCCGGGACATGCCCCAGGGCAGTGTGCTCGAGGGAGGGGGCTTGCTGCTCAGCCAGCAGCAAGGAGGGACAGGGCAGCATGAGCTAATCGGAAGCAGAGGGCAGTCACCTCTCACAGCTCCATGACCCTTGCTGTCCTCAGAGACCACAGTGGACCGGAAGCTAGTTGCTGTGGCTTGGATCTGGAACGACCCCCAAAGGCCCAGGAGTTAAAGGCTTAGTCCCAAGGTGGTGGGAGCTTCAGGAGCTGGGGCATGGTCCTTAGGTCAAGGGTGTGCCCTGCAAGGGATTGTGGGGCCCTGGCCTCTTCTGCTTCCTTCCTTTTGCACCTGGCCGTGAGATGAACGGGCGTCCTCTGCAAGTGCTCCCATTGGTGGAACACTGCGCCACCTCAGTTCCAAAGTAATAGGGCCGTGAATCATGAACTGAAGCCTCCAGAACTGTCAGCCCAAATCAACCTTCCTTCGTTTTAAGTGGGTTTGTCTCAGATATTGTCTCACAGTAATGGAAAGCTGACTGGCACATTAGTTGATACGCAAGCTAAAAAAGGACAAGTAGAATTAGAAGTGTTTGCCTTCTATGTGGAGCCTCACCTTGTTAGGTAATATCCCCCATCCTGTCCTGAATTCCCAAAGCATCCAGATCCACCGCTGCTTGTGACTTGAGGTAGCTTTGGGAGCCTTTTCACAGAGACACCACTACAATCTTCAAGCCCATCTATGCTTGGACCACACCACGTCCTCTCCCTGTAAGCCGGAGGTGGCACACCAGGCCTTTGGCGGAGCACCCCCAACCCCAAGGGCAGCATCCCAGGAATCCACACAGCGTCTCTGCTCAGCTTCCATCCGAGGACTGTCCCTCTCTGTCCCTCAATTCAGCAAAAGACAAGTCATTTCAGCAGATTTGGGTCAAGACTGGGTGGGGGTCATGGTCCTCAAAATTCGTCCTTAAGACAAGAGGGCAGGGTCTGGATGCTGGCAACCGCTCATCCGCGCTTACTTGAAGCACGGTGGGGTCTTGAAGGGCACTGTTTACTCAGAGCCTGTCTCAGTGGGGACCATGTTTGGTTGCCCCGAGGCCGTGCTGGGAGGAAAGGATTCTGGGAAACCGGAATTGGGGCCAAATGTCTCTAGTCCACACAGCGGAGGAGCCATTGGTTTCCGCAGCTGCCGGGGACTGTTGGGCCACCGGGCTCACTGCAGATGAGTGTGCAACAGGGCGGTTTGCACTCCGAGGAGCCCTCGCCAGCTCTTACCTACGGAGAGACCCATCCTGTGTCTGCAGACTCTCGAGCTAAGTGAAGCCAGGTCAAGCTCTGAGATGAGACCTGGGGGTTATTTTGGCTGGATGGAATTCATTCTAAGATGCTGAAGTCATCACCGCTGCTCTGCAGTTCCTGAGTAATGCGCCCGTCTCAGTGACGCTCAGGAGGAAATGCCTCACCCTGCTTTATTTAGGTCTTCACCACAAAGTCCAGATGCAGGCCAGGTGTGAGGTCACTGGCTGCTGGCTCTGCCAGGCATATTTACAACCAGGCAAAGGACCACTCAGTGGCAGGTCCCCAACCCCGGCCGGGCGATTGCACGTGGACTGCTCTGTGCTGATTCCGTGTGGCCTGCCAGTGCTGGACTGTCTGGGGGACACAGTCAGGGTGACAGGAGGCATGCTGGGTAGACAGGGCTGCTGCTTCCTGTGCGGGCTCTCCCACAATCGCCTGAGGGCCCCCGCCTCACCTCTCCTATGACGGCGGCACGTCAGCCTCTGCCACAGCCCAGGGATAGATGGAGAGGGACATGCTGTGGGTGTGTGTCGAGAACCTGTGTCTGGGCTTTTAGTAACTGCCCCCTGGGCTTAAAACCCTGGTTAAAACTTTTGCCTCTTTCTTCCCCCTTTCTCCATAGCAAATATACGCTAAGCCGGCATTTCTCGAACATCAGTGAACACAGGAGTCACCTAGAGACCCCGTGACGCTATGGGTCCTACTCAGCCTCCAGGGAAGGCTCAAGTTGCCCCTGGGGACCTCACCTGCAGGAGCCAGGCCCCCAGGAGTCGCATTCTCTGTTCAGCCTGTGCCGTAGCCACGGGGCTCTGGGACAGTCACTGGGTTCAGCGTGGAGCCACCACCTCGCTGGTCGGGCAATGGCTTGGAGTGAGGGGACAGTGAGAAGACATCTGTGAGAGGCTCAGGAAGGACCAACTTGCCCATCATCTAAGAAGGTGTGGCTGGGAGGCCGTCAGGCTGCAGGGAGGGCACGGGGGGGGGCTGCAGAACGGGGGGTGCCAGGGCACCAGGGTCTGATTCACAGGAGAGCAGCCAAGGACGGGACAGGGCCGACGGGGCCGGGCATTGGCAGAGACCTCCTGCGTCCCTGTGAGTGGGCTGCTCACCTGCCCACCTGCTTCCTGGAGACCAAGGAGCGCTGACTGAACCGTGGCCACGGACAGCACTGGTGTCCAGAGCAACCTCCTGGAGTGAAGGGGGTGGAAAGCCAGCAGAATCACACACCGTGGGGCCTAAGGAGTGCGTGACGCCGGGTCAACCACAGTGTCGGGGGAAGTACCTGTGGTGACAGTGGCCTGGTGCCTGCTTCCTCATCTCTGGTCCTGCTTCTGAGCTGGGTATCTGTGGGCCTTCTGGTGGGGACAAGGAGGGGGAAGACACCCTCTGAGTGTGGGTGTCCTGGGGCTTGGTGCTGGCTCTGGGCTACCACTGCACAGTTCAGGGGGATGGGCCCTGGTTTTGAAGGGCCAACCTGCACCTGGCCCAGAACCAGGTGACCACTGTCCTGGGCACTCAAGTCCATGCACCTGGCTCTGAGCACGTTCCTTCCTGCCACACGACAGTCCCCTGGGCCAGCTCTGATGAGACTGGGTACATTGTGTTACCATCAAAATTTGCAGATTTTTTTATTGTGATATAAAATTTTAGTCTTAGGAAATTATTGCAAGAATAGTACAAAGAAATTCCTGCAGCCTTCAGCAGATTTACCAGGTGCTAGCGTTTCGCTCCATTTGCTTATGCCTGCTCTCTAATATCATCTCTAAGCGTAGTTCTTTGCTCACACATGTAGTACCAGCTCTGTCCACGTTTACATCTCTTCATACGTGTGTGTGTGCCCATGTATGTGTATGTGCTATGTTTAAATAAGAGGCATCCCCCAAAAACTCATGTGTGAGACAATGCAAGAAAGTTTAGAGGTGAAATTATCAGGAATGATCAGGTTGTGATAGTTTTAACTAATCATGCAATAATCCCTGATGGGATTAACTGGGTGGTAACAGTGGGGTGTGGCTGGAGGAGGTGGGTCATTGAGGCATGCCTTTCGGGGATATATTTTGTCCCTGGAAGAGTGGATGGAACGCTCTCTCTCTGCTTCTTGGTGGCCGCGTCCTGAGCCACTTTCTTCTGCCACACTCTTCTGCCGTGATTTTCTACTTCATTTCAGGCCCAAAGAATGGAGTCAGCCATGTATGGACTGAGACTCCAACACCTGAGCTCCCAAATGAACTTTTCCCCCTCTCGTTGTTCTTGGCAGGTCTTTTGGTCACAGCAGCAAAAAAGCTGACTCAAACAGTATGCGTCCATGTGTCTGAATTTTAGGGAAAGAACAATTTGGAAAGAGGTTGCAGACATCTGGCTCTTCTCCGCTGTGTCTGTTGCTGTGACAAAGTACCGGAGAAAATAGACTCAGGAAGGGGAGATTGAGCTGGCTCCCAGCTCCAGAGGTTTCAGCCCATGGTCAGTTGGCTCCATCGCTCTGGGCCCCAGGTGAGGCAGAACGTCATGGTGGGAAAGCCTGGCGGAGCAAAGCTGCCCAACTCATGGTGGCCAGGTGAGAGAGAGGCAGAGACAGAGGGAGCCCGAGGACCAGATGTGAAGCAGCCCCAATCAGGGAGAGGGCTACTGCGGCTAGCTGGAAGCCATAAGTTCCACCTGATAATAATCATATGCACGTGATGCACCTGTAAATGCACGTGACGCACCCGCAAAGCTAAAGGTATATAACCAGGTGAAAGCGGTCAGAAGCGGCATTCATTCAGTCAGTCGGTCAGTCGCTCAGTCGGTTGGAAGAAGAGTTCGGGTCGGAGAAGAAGAAAAGAGAGCGGCCAGAACGTAGTCAGAAGAAGAAATAAGAGTCAGAGCGGTTAGAAGAGAGAAGTATTTGTTGCTGGTCAGAGTCAGGCCGAGGCTGCCAAAAGAAGCTCTCTCTATCTCTCTCTTTCTCTCTCTAAGCTCTAAGAAAGTAAAACTAAAAGAAAGTGAAGAAGAAAGAAGAAAGAAGGAGCTCTCTCTCTCTCTCTCTCTCTCTCTCTCTCTCTCTTTGTCTCTCTCTCTAAGCTCTCTCTAAGAAAGTAAAAGTAAAAGAAAGTAAAGTAAAGAAGTAAAGAGTCAGTAGTCAGAAGAAGTAAAGAGTCAGAGAGGTTGCTGAAAGAGCCAGTGTTAGAGTTTTGAGAGGTTGCTAAAGCCGAAGAATAAAAACCCTTCTTTCATCTTCATTCTGCCTCCGAGTTTTTCTCCCGTGGCGTTGTTGCTCCAAGTCAGGAAGCAACAAGATGTCTTTCAGGGGCATGTCCCTGGTGACCTGATTCTCTGAACTAGGCCCCATCCCCTGAGGCGTCCACCACCTCCCAATACTGCCATCATCTACAAACCCATTAGTGGATTAATCCACCAGTGGGTCAGAGCCCTCATGACCCAGTCACTTCCCCAACCCCACCTCTGAATTCTGCGGCACTGGGAACCAGCCTTCCAAACACAAGGCTTTGAGAGACACATGAGATCCAAACCACGCTCCCCTCGACACTTTCGCTGCATTCTCTATGTCACTAGCATCGCCACATCCCAGGTCAACCCACCACCGTATCCAAATCCGATGCCCTTGACGACTCCTGCCAGGACCTTCCCCTGGGCCCGACAGTGTTTAGCTACCTTCACACCATGATATCAAGGGGGAGGATCATTTTCACCCTTTTTAGTAAAGTCTAAATGGCAGAAAAGTTGCTTTTATCTGCAGGCGACGAACCCACAAATCCTCCGCCTTCATCAGCAGACAGAATCCATGACAATCCTGGTGACCTCCTCACACGTCTGCCTCTAGGACAAGTGGCCACAGTGACCTGCGTTCAGGGTGCAGCCAGGAGGCCACGCCATCCTGCACAGCCTGTTCCGAGTCTGGGTCACAACAAGGTGGCACCTGGCTCTCTGCTCTTGAACCTGCCTTCAGGACTGCTTTTGTGTCGAAGGGCAGGTTTCTGGCCGGGCTCTTTGACCAGAGGTGTAATTACAAATTTTGTTCTAACTCTGAAGAAGTGGGAACTTGCCAGCTAGGTCAAAGCTGCGAATCCCCAGGCTTCAACGTGATCGTTCTGTCTTTGCAAACTGAATAGTGACTCTTTGTCCCAGAGCGGTGTCGGTCACTCCCTCAGAGTCCTTTCGTGACGCGCCTTCATCTCTCCGAGGGCCTGTGCGGTGCAGACAGAGCGAGAGGCGAGAGTGTGCTGACCCTCGGCCACACGCTGCAGGCCCTGAGCCAGGCGCGAGTCTAGGCCACTGCATCCTGGCCCGGCGCTCAGGAGATCTCCTGCAGCCCCCCTTGGCCAGGAGCCGAGGACCACAGCAAAGGTAAGGTAGTTTTAGCCTGCCTTTCATGTTAAAAAAAATAAAAAAGAAAAAGAAAAAGAAGAAGGTTTTAAAAGTTGATTAAGTTCGTCACACCTTTTACCAAGCAGCCAAACGTCCAGCATGCTCTACAGGCAGGTAGGACGCCCTTAAAGGACTACATCTGGCCTGGGTCACACATGTGATTTTTCCATGGGGCATTGGGGCAGGTGTCACCTGCCTGAATGCATTGATAATGATGACAGAATGACATCCGGCACACCTGTCTTCATCTGCAGAAGAGACGGCTCTAGTGCACAGGGCTGACTAGCACAGCAGAGCCAGGCTGTCCCAGAGGCTGCCCTGAGGTCACCCCTGGAGGCCATCACTTCAGAGGTCCCCGGCACAGGAGTCACTGTGGTTCTACCACTAATGGCAGTACCGTTGTCCACTGCCACCAGAGCTGTCTGTGGGCTGCAGCTGCTCTGGGTCAGCCTGGGTTGTCCTTTTGGTTGTGCCCTCCTGGATGCAGCCAAAGGTGGACCTTCCCATCATCCTTAGGGGCCTTGTTAAAGGTTGTTCGAATCAACATCGGGAGCCAGTGCCCCAGAGCTTGTGCTGCTTCTAGATCCATCTGTGCTGCTGCCCACCCCTTGCTGGACCTCCTGCCCTCGGCTGCCAGGACCTGTTTGCCTTCTCCGTCACATCCAAGGAAGCCTCAGGGGTCAGCTGTTCACAGGTTGCCATGAAGGGGCTTGTGGTGGGCTCACTTCTCTTAGGGAGAACTATTGCTCTGGGGAGGTGTGAACAAGAACTACTGGGCTTTGTCCTCCCAGTTACCTCACTTTCTCGGGCACGGTGGTGCATGCCTGTAATCCCAGCAGCTCAGGAGGCTGAGGCAGGAGGATCGTGAGTTCAACGCCAATCTCAGCAAAAGCGAGTCACTAAGCAACTCAGTGGGACCCTGTGTCTAAATAAAATACAAAATAGGGCTGGGGATGTGGCTCAGTGGTCCAGTGCCCCTGAGATCAACCCCCAGTACCAGAAAAAAAAAAAAAAAAAAAGAAAGAAATCACCTTCTCTATTTCACCAATTTTCCTCCATGTCTTTTATTGGTGCATCTTAGCTGTACCTAAGATGGTGGGATTTGTTGTACATATTAGCACATGCTCACAATTTAACAATATAATTTTGCCAACATCACTACCTAGCTCACCAATTTTCTATCAACACTAAAAAAAAACTGAGGCCAAGGAATTCTTGTTGCCTGAGGTCCCGGAGTTGATCGCCCTTGCAGCCCAGGTCTGAGCCCACAGGATTCAGAGACTGCTCCTGTGAGCGCCGGGGCCCACTGGATGTTAGCCCAAGGCTTTCAAGGAACGCTCCTGCCTTTGTCTCGGGCAGCCTCTAAGCGGTGGCCACTGTCGGGATGGGGCAGCAGCCACCCTTGGAAGTGCAGACAGAGGACTTGTGCTTGGGGCTGCCACCTGGACCGCTCTCATCTTTCTTATGGCTCCGGACCAAAGGCCTCCAGGTCAATGGAGCTGGGGACACTGAGCCCCATCCTAGCAGAACAACGGTGTGTGATGTCCCGCAGGCCCTGGCCTCTCCACAGGAGGAGTGACCACGCGAGCAAAGCTTGGGTGTTGCATGTCCTGAGGTGGTGCAAGTGCAGAGGGTTCTGCTGCTGTCCTCTGTCCCTGAGGCCTCCTGTCCCCTGTGGTCAAATTTTCTCTTTCCTTCTGGGATTTCTCCCAATTCAGGGTCCACTCTGCTGCCCCCCACCCCCAAAACCTCAGTTTGTGCAGCTTCAGCCTTCCTGGTGCTCCGAACCCAGCTGCTGCTCCAGCTGCCGCGGGCCTGCTGGATCCTCCTGCAGTCGGGCCGCTTCCGCTGTGCTCAGCCGGGAATCCTCCTCCTGGCCTGCGCTGAAGCCCACGGGGGAGCGGCCTAGGCCATCGTCCCCGTGTAAGTGTTTGGATCTCTCCCAAGTGAATACGTGCCGCTTCTGCACGCTGGCCCCTGAGCACTTGCAGTCGCCTGGGGTCTCCTCCGGGGAGCTGCTCCGCCCTGCCGCTCCCTTCCGCATGCGCCTTGTCCATCACGTTCTCTTCCCTGGTGGGCATCCCTCAGAGGTCCTTCTGGGTCCACCAGCGAGGACTTGCAGTTCAGCTGGGGTCAGCCTGTGGGGGAGGCTGCAGGCTGGGCACAGGGGTGGGCAGCATGCTAGGCAGCAGCGGGGCCAGGCCTTGCCCGTGTCCCTCCATGTCCCACCAGGGGTATGTGGGTGTTTCCTGCTCCCTGGGGAGGAACAAGTGGGGAGAAGGAGGGGGTTGTGAGCCTGGGTGGCCAGAGGCCTCAGACAGGGGAAGCAGGAGCAAGGAGACAGTAAAGGGACAGTAAAGTGCAACGTTAGTGCCCACTGCACAGCCCCGCTGCCTGGTAGTGGGTGTCCGTTGGACCACAGGCACAACCCTGAGACGTCGCTGGAGCAGGAGGGCAAGTCAGGGCCTGGTGCTTGGGACGTCTGTGTGTGAATGCTGGGGCAGCAAGCAGGCCGCATGCAGGTAGTGAGGGGGCTCTGCCTTCTCCCCGGGCATGGGGTTTTGGCTGCAGGCGGCAGGAGATCTCACTCGGGTGGTTCCTAGGCATGAGGGCCAGTCACAGATGTCGCCACTGGAGTTCCCAGGTGCACTGACGGCGACAAGTTTGCAGGACCAAGCCCCAGAGTTGGAACTGTGCTAAACGCAGCGGGGGAGCTCTGTGAGGGACAGTGGGAGGTGCAGACTGGCCCAGCCCTCCAGAGACTGACCACCAGTCCTCACTTCCCCTCTTCCTTCCTAGAAAGATCTGCATTTCCAAGAGTGTACGCTGAGTAACCAAAGGCCAGCCATAAAATCGACCAAAGGAGAAACCGAGCCAGTTTGCACCTTGCAAGTCGGGGTTTCAGCTCTGCAATGCTCCACAGAGCTTGCTGAGACCCTCCCTTGGCAGGGCAGAGGTCACCGTGACCACAGCCTCGGGGCTGGCACAGGCAGAGCTGATCAGGCCAGGCTGCCTTCCTCCTGCATGCCCACGATGGACCCAGCGGGCGTTGCCGCCTGAAGCGATGGCCACTTGGAGCAACGAAGCCGTGGGAAGAAGTTCAGAGGCGAACTGGAAACAAACAGCTTTTTATTCTGATAACTTTTCTCTCTGGCTCTAACAATGACTTTAACATGCACCACACACACCACCAAAATGGCGCAGACTCGGTCAGCAATCTCGGCTCAAGTCTCTCGAGATCCCGGGCCAAGTCCCGTGAGACTACGGAAGGTGGCAATGCCCAAATCTCCATGGCCCGTGGTCAACCACAATCTTAGCCATCTCCCCAAACAGGGCTCCTGCAAGCAGGGAGAGGCTGCAGGAGACGCTCGGCTGGGAGGCTGGGCAGCGTTTCAGGCGCCGATCTCACCTTCTTGCACCCCATGTTGCCCAGCAGTGGCCTCACCTGGTCTCCTCAGAACAATTATTTGGGCGATCTTGAGGGTGAGTTGCTTGATGAGTCTGTATGGGTTCTAGCATCCAGAGGTGTCGTCTTCCATGAGAAAACAGATCTTGCTCTTGGCCTGAGCCGGACCCCCTTGGCACGCGGCTGCGGACGGTCCCGAGGGCCCCGTCTGGTCTCCTGGCTGCCTGGTCCTTGGTGTGCAGTTGTGCTGCCCACTCTCTGCCTGCTCCCCATGCCTTTTCCACTCTCTTGTCAGGACACTTGCTGAGGCAGGGCCCACCACAGTCCAGGATGACCGTCCTTACCATAATCACCTCTGCGAAGGCCCTCTTTCCAAGTAAGATCACATCCTGTGACTCTGGGTGGACGTGATGGTCAAGGGCACACTCTTCCAACCACTGCTGCCCGTGACCGATGTCTCTTCCTTCTCTCTTCCCCCCAGCCTGTTGGTCTTCCCTTCCCTTGTTGAATGAGGCCAGCAGGCTCCACGCCAGTCACAGCTCAGGCACGCGGCCCTTTCCTTCAGGGATGGAAAAGCGCTCGCTAGTCGGCGAGTCATTCCAAGCTGATCTTTCCGTTTGGGCCTTCTCATCGGTTTGTCTTCTGTTTATGCAAACCCCAAACCACGGAACGCTCTTGGTAAACACTCACCCTCTTACTCTGCAAATGCTGGCCCTGGGGCCCGGGCCACCCCTTCCCCAGGACAGCCGTGCTGGGCTTTCTTCATAGATTTTGGGGCTTTTGGAAAGGGTGTGTTTTGCCTAACTCACTTCAAATGCATTTCTTAACGAAACCTCTGAACCTTTGGAAAATGGAAAAGCAGTAGCGCATCTGGGAGGAAATGCCAAGTTTTAAGAACCTGGAACCAAGCCCTTGGCATCGGCGGCTGTCCTTGGCGGGCATCTCTGGCCTCTGGTGCGTCTCCAGCAGAGACCTGCATCTCCTTCTGTTGGGGGTCTATGTTTAAATTCCCGCTCAGAAGTTTCCCAGTGGGTCTTCTTCTCCTCCGGAATAAGCCCCACGTGTGGTGCCAGCCCAGCGTCCTGTCCGGTTCTCTGACCTCTGACCTTGCCGCGTGGCTGGAAACTCGGAGCAGGCGGGGGCCTGGGGGCGGGGAGGGGCAACGGCAGAGCCGGGTTTTGAGTGAGTCACGGCCAGACTTTATGGCGTAATGGGAGTCATTCCAGGTTAGTGGTTTGTAAAGTGGTCAGCTCTAAGGGGAACCGCCACCCTTTAAGAATTTTACATATAGATAACATGACACCAACGGCCAAAAGTGCCCCTGGTCATGGGTCTCTCAGCAGGGACCAGCAGGCTCACACTCAGATGCCCTCTCAGAAAGCAGGCGGCGAAACCTGCTGAGAGCCACTTTCCCTACTTGTGATGGCCAGTGGACGGACACGCAGCCTGCGTGGGGCGTCACGGCCTGTCTCTGTGGTCACGTTCGTCCCGGGTGACCCTGCTGTGGTTCTGCGGGCCCGTTGCTTCCTGAGGAAGAGGAGGGTGGGAGAAGCTGTCTGGGGGACACTTTTATGTGTGCTTGTCTCTGGGAATCCCCAATGTGCCTGTGAGCTGGCCCCAGACAGTTTATCCAACATTTATTGAGCACCTGGTGCATACCAGACCTGGGCTGGGCCCCAGGAGATGACCTTGGGTCATGATTCCCCGTCCTGTGTTGCCCGAATCTGTCGGGGCAAGGAGAATCTTGCCCAGGTTGTTGGGGAGGACCAAGGGGACAGGGCATGAGGAGGAGGGGCCGCGTGCCTTGGGTGTGGGGAGGACCGGAGGGCTGACTGGATCAGCACCTGTCCCTGTTGTCCCTGAATGAAGTCCTCCGTGAGTGTTGGCCTCAGGTCGGGCCCTGATCTGAGGCCTGAACGTGGCCTCTGACCTCAGCTGGCCGTGGACCTGGACCAGTCCCTGTGGCTTAGCTCTGCCTGTGCTCTGGGAACCCGTCCCTGGACGACCCTTGCCACTCAGCCTTCCGGGCGCGGGGTTCCTGCCCCCACCCCGGAGGACCCCCGAGGCTGGCCTCCTAACCCGCTCCGCCGTCCCCCAGTGCGTCTGTGCTCTGAGGACCACACTCACCACTGCGGGGCCCCGGTGAGCACCCTCTGGCTAGACCGAGTGTCCCCGGCCGTAGCCCCCGTGGAGAGAGCTCCCGCAGCACTAGCCCGCTCTGCTCTGGGTCCAGCGCGGTCCACCCTAGACCAGGTCCCCCTCCTGCCTGTCTTCCTGAAAGTCAGCCAGTGGCCAGGTGTCTGTGACTGGGTCCTCACGCTTGGCCCTGCAACTCTCATAAGGTAAGCATAGGAGGTCACCTGCGGCTGCCCTGGCACTTGGTCACAGGAGGGAGCAGGGATGACCCCCTGGGGTCCATGACAGCGGCTCTGGTGCCGCTGCAGGAAGCCTCGTGGTGCCTTGTTTGCAGACGAGGACACAGGCCGAGACCTTCCAAGGCCACTCAGAACGTGACTGGTGACCAGGTCAGACCTGCATCCCTGGGGTTGTTCACCCCGAGGGCTCTGCCCACACACTGTGGCCACGCCGTGCTCCTCAGAGCTGGGTGACCACTTGTCCACCTGCAGTCACCAGCTCTGGGAGGGGCCGCCCTGCTCCGAAGCCAGCGTCTCAGGTGAGAGGTTGGGGACCTTGGAGGGCTTCCCCAGGCAGCGTCCCTCGTCACAGCCTCTGGGCGAAGCATTCCAGGGCTTAACAGCCCTCGCCATCTGACCTGAATTCCTCCTGCTGTAATTTAAGTCAGCCTTCTCTGACTGGCCCCGAGTGACACTGAGGCCTTGGTCCTTTGTCACCCCTTCCGGAACGCAGCGCCTGTGCACAGGTACGGCAGGTGGCTGAGGCCTGCTATTGCTGGACTCTGCCTCAATGTCCACTTCAAGAAAGGTGCAGCTCTCAGATGCCACTGGTCCTGGGGACCTGGGGGCGGGCTTGTCTGGCGTGGTAGTTTGCAGCGCACGAGGGTCCTGTGCTCCGGGCTCAGCTCCATCTGTTCCCGTGTGGACCGGGCTCCCAGCCCGGGAGCCTTTGAAGCTGTCTCTCAGGAAGGCCCCGCTGACCCCATCCCTGGAGGTCCCAGCTTTCGTGCTGTGGCTGGGCACGTTGGTTGTGGGATCGTGTTTGCCACCAGCCTTTCCCCTGGGACAGCTGTAGCCAAGTGCCAGAAGCTGGGGACCTAAGTAACAGGGAGTCATTCTGTCACAGCTCTGGAGGCCGAGGCGCAAGAGGAAGGTGTTTACAGGGCCCTGCTCCTCTGAAGCTGCCTCCAGCTCCTGCGGTGGCCGGCCATCCTGGGTCCCCTGGCTCTCAGGCCCGCCCCAGGCGCCTCCTGCTGTCACACGCCTCTGTGTGGGTGCCGTGCCCAGGCTTCCTTCTCCTACAGGAACCCACCACGTTGCCAGAGGGCCGCGTGCTCCAGTGTGGCCTCATCATAGTAACTCGATCTCATCAGGAGAGACCCTGACCTCAAGCAAGGCCACATCCACAGGTACGGAGGTCAGGTCACAGACGCATCTTCCGGGAGCCACATTTGATCACCACAGGCTTCCTGGGACCTGGTGAGCCCGTCCCCGGCCGAGTGCCCAGCAGTGCCCAAGGAAGGCGGGCTGAATGCCGCGGGAGGGGTGAGCCCAGGGCAGCGCGCTGACGCCCCGCAGGTGGCAAGTGAGCCCCTCACCCAAGAGAAGTCCCAGGGTGCTGCCGTCCCCCCTTTCCTGGTGCGTTCGGTTCCCCTCCAGTGTGGGCGTTCTGCCTCTCCTCTCCCGCGCCCCCGCGCACTTCCTGTTTCCTGCCTCTCCTCTGAGCTGTTCCAGAAGTCGAGACCACCGGGCTGACCGCCTGGAGAGGGTGTGCTTCTTCTCCAAGTGAGGAGCAGCGAGGAGCAGCCTCCACGCTCCTCCCTGCCTCCACAGGCCTCGCAGTGCGCACAGGCGCAGCCCGACCACCTGGGGGCGGCAGCGAGGCAGCGCCTTCTCCTGCGGCCCCTTCACTGTGGCAGGACCCGCCCCTCCCAGCTGCACCCGGCAAGGCTCTGGGCTCCACAGGATTTGAGGCCCTCGTGTCATTCCAACCACATCACCGCAGGCTCCCCGCTGCCATTCCGCAGGACCAGTGACCTCTTCCCGTGTGGGGCCACGGCAGGCAGTGGGCAGCCGGGGCGGGTCTGGCGTCTGGGTCACCCCTGGAGCTGGGCTTCTGGCATTTTCTCTCTGGCCTGCTGAGGCTGCTGCCCCAAGCCTGGGGGAAGCCTCTGATGTCCCCAACCACTCCCTGTTGACGGCACAAGAAGCGACTGCGAGAGAGTGTCCCCATGAAGGGGGCGGCCTCGCGAGCAAGGGGGCAGGGCTCGGCTCCACGGGGGACTGAGCCAGAGTGGCCGAGACGATGCTCAAGCCCTGTCACTCCCCTGTCCTCGCAGGCCAGAGGAGGGCACACACGCTGGGTCACACACCTGTCCTCGCAGGCCAGAGGAGGGCATGCATTATGGGTCACTCAGCTGTCCTCGCAGGCCAGAGGAGGGCACACACGCTGGGTCACACACCTGTCCTCGCAGGCCAGAGGAGGGCACACACGCTGGGTCACACACCTGTCCTCGCAGGACAGAGGAGGGCAGACACGCTGGGTCACACACCTGTCCTCGCAGGACAGAGGAGGGCACACACGCTGGGTCACACACCTGTCCTCGCAGGCCAGAGGAGGGCACACACGCTGGGTCACACACCTGTCCTCGCAGGCCAGAGGAGGGCACACACGCTGGGTCACACACCTGTCCTCGCAGGACAGAGGAGGGCACACACGCTGGGTCACACACCTGTCCTCGCAGGACAGAGGAGGGCACACACGCTGGGTCACACACCTGTCCTCGCAGGACAGAGGAGGGCACACACGCTGGGTCACACACCTGTCCTCGCAGGACAGAGGAGGGCAGACACGCTGGGTCACTCCCCTGTCCTCGCAGGACAGAGGAGGGCACACACGCTGGGTCACACACCTGTCCTCGCAGGACAGAGGAGGGCAGACACGCTGGGTCACTCACCTGTCCTCGCAGGGCAGAGGAGGGCACACACGCTGGGTCACTCCCCTGTCCTCGCAGGACAGAGGAGGGCAGACACGCTGGGTCACACACCTGTCCTCGCAGGACAGAGGAGGGCACACACGCTGGGTCACTCCCCTGTCCTCGCAGGACAGAGGAGGGCAGACACGCTGGGTCAAACACCTGTCCTCACAGGACAGAGGAGGGCACACACGCTGGGTCACTCCCCTGTCCTCGCAGGACAGAGGAGGGCAGACACGCTGGGTCACACACCTGTCCTCGCAGGACAGAGGAGGGCACACACGCTGGGTCACTCCCCTGTCCTCGCAGGACAGAGGAGGGCAGACACGCTGGGTCACTCCCCTGTCCTCGCAGGACAGAGGAGGGCACACACGCTGGGTCACACACCTGTCCTCGCAGGGCAGAGGAGGGCACACATTATGGGTCACTCCCCTGTCCTCGCAGGGCAGAGGAGGGCACACACGCTGGGTCACTCCCCTGTCCTCGCAGGACAGAGGAGGGCACACACGCTGGGTCACTCCCCTGTCCTCGCAGGACAGAGGAGGGCAGACACGCTGGGTCACACACCTGTCCTCGCAGGACAGAGGAGGGCACACACGCTGGGTCACTCCCCTGTCCTCGCAGGACAGAGGAGGGCAGACACGCTGGGTCACACACCTGTCCTCGCAGGACAGAGGAGGGCACACACGCTGGGTCACACCCCTGTCCTCGCAGGACAGAGGAGGGCAGACACGCTGGGTCACTCCCCTGTCCTCGCAGGACAGAGGAGGGCACACACGCTGGGTCACACACCTGTCCTCGCAGGACAGAGGAGGGCAGACACGCTGGGTCACACACCTGTCCTCGCAGGGCAGAGGAGGGCACACACGCTGGGTCACTCACCTGTCCTCGCAGGACAGAGGAGGGCAGACACGCTGGGTCACTCCCCTGTCCTCGCAGGACAGAGGAGGGCACACACGCTGGGTCACTCCCCTGTCCTCGCAGGGCAGAGGAGGGCAGACACGCTGGGTCACACACCTGTCCTCGCAGGACAGAGGAGGGCACACACGCTGGGTCACTCCCCTGTCCTCGCAGGACAGAGGAGGGCAGACACGCTGGGTCACTCCCCTGTCCTCGCAGGACAGAGGAGGGCACACACGCTGGGTCACACCCCTGTCCTCGCAGGGCAGAGGAGGGCACACACGCTGGGTCACACCCCTGTCCTCGCAGGACAGAGGAGGGCACACACGCTGGGTCACTCCCCTGTCCTCGCAGGACAGAGGAGGGCACACACGCTGGGTCACACACCTGTCCTCGCAGGACAGAGGAGGGCACACACGCTGGGTCACTCCCCTGTCCTCGCAGGACAGAGGAGGGCAGACACACTGGATCTAAGGGAGGGCCCTCACAGCGGGCTGGCAGAGGAAGGGGTGCTGGGCAGTCCACCACACCCACACCCCGGCAGCCCCAGGCCCAAGGACGTCGCACCCAGCCGCGTTATTTCAGATCATGGCGGGTCCTGACGCACCCGCCAGCCCACAGCCTCCCGCGCACTGAGCGCCTCCTGCTCCGCTGTTCACCCCGAGGGAACTTTCCTGGGACTGGGGGCTGGCCCCACGTGGAGAGGGGAGGTGGGGCTGAGCAAGAGGGCATGGTGGGAAGACGCCATCCCAGGGTCCCAGGACTGGGGGCAGGCCGCGCCTCTGACCAACAGGGACGCGTCCTGGGTTCCCATAACAAAGCACCACAGAGGCTTCAACAACAGAGCTCTGTTCTCTCGCAGGCCTGAGACCAAGGTGTGGGGCAGCGCTGGTGCCCTGGAGGCGCCCAGCGCATTTGTCCCACGCGTCCCCAGCTTCTGGAGTTGCCGGCCCTCCCTGCCTTTCAAGGACGGCGTCGCACCTGCGCTCCCTGCCTCCCGCCCCGTGCCTCGTCTCCCCCTCCTTCCTCCTAGGAGGACAGCCATCATGGGACTCAGGGTCCACCTAGATCTGGGGTGGTTTGTCCCCAGATCCTCACAAAGACCCCATTTCTAAACAAGCTCACGTGCCCAGGTGCCAGGAGCTAGGGCTTAGACATTTTTTTTGTAGGAACTGTTGTTCAACTTGCTACCTGGGTGACCTTGACCAAGGGCGTCTCCCTTCCATTTTTCTATTGCAAGGAAACGGCTTTGGGCAAGGGCTCTCAACCTTGCAGGCCCCTGGGGTCCCCCCAGATGCCTCTCTGAGATCCCCAGGCACCGCCTGGGCTGGGGCTGGGCATTGAGATCTCCTAGAAAGCTTCTCAGTTGCGACCAGTCCATCCCCATGTCCACAGGCTCTCGGGTGTAGGTGGTGAAGCCTCTTCATTCTAAGAGTCCGAGGCAAAGTGGGACAGTTAGTCACCAAATCCCACCAATCCCCAGGGCAGGTGGATGGAAGCTTTTGGAACTGAGCCCCATGGAGATATTCCTACCTCTCAGACTAGAAGTTGGGGCATGGTTAGTTGTAGGAGCCCTGTTTGGGGAGATGGCTTAAATTGCGGTTGACTATGGGCCATGGAGATTTGGGCATTGCCGCCTTCCGTAGTCTCACGGGACTTGGCCCGGGATCTCGTGGGACTTGGCCCAGGATCTGGAGTGACTTGAGCCGACAGTTAGTCTGCTTTCTGTTGCTATAGCAAAATACTGGAGGTTGAGTTAAAAAAAAAAAAAAAAAGGAGGTTTATTTAGCTCACAGTTTGGAAACTGCAAACCCAAGGCCAGCAGCTGCAGGTATTGGGCCTCTGATCAGGATCCTGGGCCCACCACAGCATGGTGGGCGGCAGCACGGGGTGGGAGCAGATGCACAGGAGTCACGGGGAGAGACGGGAAGACAGGAGGGGGCAGCCTCATCCCACAGCAGCCTGCTCTGTGGGCGGTGTGCCAACCTGCTTCCTGAAGACAGGCGTGAATAAGGGGGCGGCGCCCCCATGGCCCAACCACCTCCTCCCAGGCCACTCCTCTTAGAGACCCACTGCCTCTCAACACTGTCCCCCCGGGGACCGAGCTGTAGCACAGGACCCTCTGGGGGCACAGCTCGTCTGAACACAGCAGTGCCCTCCACAGCCTCCAAGAATCGCCCTCCTGGCCGCGTGGTCACCCTCCCCGCAGCCCCCGGTGGCGTGCCCAGGTGGAGGGTGTGCGCCCACCTGTGTCTCTGAGCTACGACCAGAGCAGGAGGGTCTTTCAGAAGCTGCGGGGCACACCTGCGTCCTTGGGGTGGCGGAGAACATAGAGAGAGTCATCTCACCCTCCGTGCATGGGACGCCTGCTCCAGACCACCCTGCCTTGCCCCCCCCACCCCGGTTTCTGGGCCCCTCCTTGAGTGACTCTGAGGGTGCAGACTCCCTCCAGAGCCTCTGAGGGCACAGCAAGGGCAGGTGCCACAGCCGTCACACCAGGGCCGCAGCTGGCTTCTGTCCCCAACTCCCTGGACAGGGGATCAGGGACAGGGGGTCAGGAAAGAGGCAAGCTGACCCAGAAGGGAGCCTGCGTTGAAAGGAGGGTCCCCAGGAACACGTGTGACAACCTTGCGGAGGAGCAGGAGGCTGCCTCCTAGATGGCCCCCACTGTACCCGGAAGCCCTGTCCCGGTGCCTGCGATAGCCAGGGAGCGGCCTGAAGGGGTGGCGGGGGTGGGCAGGACGCGGGCCCTGCGTGGTCAGGCCTCCTCCAAATCCAGACTTTCTCGTTTTCCTGAATCCGCTCTCTGGGATCACAGGCATGTGCCACCGCGCCCGGCTAAACTCTTCCTTGTTAACCTGTATTACGGCACAGTCTCCGGGCCGTCCTCACGAAACTCGGGTCTTCTGTGAAGGGACTCGCTGTCCTCCGGGGAACCCGCGTGCAGGACCCTTGGCGTGTCATTCCCAGTTTCTCTTTCAAGTCCTTGCCGTGGCATCTGACACTTGCTAGTGCCAGGCAAGCGCAGCAGCACGTCCTCTGGGAGCTGAGCCTGCAGAGAAGAGAAGACATGGCAACAGGGCACGGCGCCAGGCGGAAGGCCAGGAGAGGGCAGCTCTGTGTTCAGGACGCAGGGAATCATGAGCGGGCAGTGAGGGCCCTGTACCCACCCAGTGGCCTTCTCAGAGAAGCCAACAGCCTTCCACACCAAGCTACGAAAGGCGCACAGGCTTTGTGGGCAGCAGAGGGCTTGACATGGAACTTAAAAATCCATTTCACGTGTAACATGACGGTCACCGAAGTAAAAATGTCTCCCATAATTCTAGCACTCCTCAAAAGGTTTTCTTTTCTTCCCTCGATCTTCTCTGGGTTTCATCCCTTTCATCCAAGGTTAGGGTGGATCTTTTCTGCAGCAGAGTCGTGTGAATTTTTGTTTTGGGTTTACAGTGTCCATTTTCTCTTAATGCTGCTAAAACATCTTCACGGTGGGCATTTCCTGCTCCTCGATATTCCGTCCTCTGCAATAATCCACTTTCCCACCACTTGTGGCTGTTCCATGGGTGATTTTCCATTCCAACCACGGGCAGCGAGCGTCTCTGTGAACACAGCCCAGCGATCCCAGGAGAAGGGCTGGTGGGGCTGCTGGACGTGCTCACGGCTTTTGAGCTGTATTGTGAGCCGCGTGAAGGGTGCCTTTCTGACTCCGATGTACCACTTTGATCTGACGCTGTTTTCTCGGCCAGTTCGCAGCGACAGGGTAAGAGAATACCTTCCCTTGGTGGGGGCTCGGATCTGGGCTTGCAATGCATTTTCTGCGTAACAACGAGATGGAACTCAGCGATGCCACTGGAGATGTTGGCCGCTCACCTTTCCTAAAAGATGCCATCTGCTTGGAGCAAGAATAGTCTGTGACATGCAGGGCCCCCGGGGAAACAGCAGTGGCAGGCGGGCATTGATGAGCAGGCATAAGGGACTGCTCCCAGCAGGCGCTCCTTCTGAAGCCATTGCCACCAGCAGTGGCACAGGGGACAGAGGGCCTTTTCTTGGGGCCCAGGCGACAGAGGCCATTCGTGCCCCGCCTAGGATTCAGACTGCCGCTCCGGAAGCCCTGGGCCCTGCGTGGCCACTGCCACAGCTGGAGGATGCCCACAACCCTGGGGCTGGCCCTGCTGGCTTTGGCCAGTGCTGCGGGTCTGAGCCAGGCCAGCAGCTTCACAGGTGAGGCGTCTGGACTCAGCGGGTGATTCTTGAGGAAGGGGCTCCCCGGGAGTGGGTCTTATGAGGGTGGCACCTATGGGAACCCGGGCAGGCAAGGCTGGGTCTGCTATGAGAGGGGACCTGCTCCTGGCTGGCCAAGCTGCAGAAGGGGGGTAGCACCCTGCAAGCTTCCAGAAGGAGGACTCCTCCAGTGCCAGCGTGCCTATGGGGGTCCCGGGGATCTGTGGGGTCAACATGCAGATTCAGAGCTGGCAGGGGACAGGGTGGGCCTGAAACTGCTTTTGCGTGGGTGATGAAGGTGTGGTGGGTCCTTGGACCCTGCTGGGGACAGAAAGCTCTTAGAGATTATCTCCTGAACCTCAGGGTATCGAAGTCCTTGATCAAAGGTCTGGACAGGGGGACCAGAGAGTTTAGGACTTGCCCTTGGCCACACAGCTCCTAAGTGCCAAGTTACTACCATGCAGTGAGGGGTGCATGAGGGTGCTGGCAGAAGCCTCGGCAGACGCAGGGTTTGCAGAGCTGCCGTGGAAAGCTCCCGGCAGGGCCGGGGTGTAGCTCAGGGGCAGAGTTCACGGTCAGCACACTGGGTTCCATGCCCAGCACTGCAGACAAACAGAACCCCCTGGATTTCTGAAGCCACAGATTGCAAGAAATTGAGATTTCAAGCTTAAAAACCTTAAAAATCTCTTACTCAGTTGGGAATCTAAAGAGACCGACGCTGTCTCTAAATCAACTACAGCTTCCCTGGAGACAGGGGCGGGTGTGAGTGTGTGTGAGTGTGTGAGAGCCTGTGGGCGTGTGCGAGGAGTGTGTGTGTGAGCATGTGCATGTGCATGCACACGTGCTGGCCGGGGGCTCTGCTGGCCGTCAGCTGGAACCCGCGGTGAGCAGGTGGAGCCGGGGGCGCCCTGGACCCCAGGCACCCTGGCCTCGGTGGACGTCTCACCTCCAGGGCTACCTGATGCCGGACACCTCACGGCCACTGAGTTTGAGCCCAGGATCCTTCTGCCACCCTCTCAGCCCTGTCCTGACAGATCTGAGCTCTTGGCCAGCCACCCCCGCCCCAGACCCCAACTTCTCCTGTCCCACCCCACGTCACCAGGGCTCTGTGCTCTGCCGAGAAGACCACACCTGCTGTAGGCAGAGGGGCAACAGGTCGTCCCCACCCCCAGAGTCCCCTGAGGAGGGTGACTGGGGTGCAGCGGCCCCCAGGAAGGTGGCTGCTTGGCCTCTGTGGCTGGGGGGTGCTCTCCACCCTGGGGCGGCAGCCAGAATAAGACCACGCTGGCTTCCATCAGCAGGTCCACGCTGGCTCTGCCCAGGTTCTTCCCGGTTCTCGCCGTCTGCATGTTTGTGGCTCACCCCAAAGTCCAGGGCGGGTGTCTGCAGACACCCTGGGGTGGGGACAAAGGCAGTTGCTCTTCTTAGGATTATTTCTGCCCCGGTCTCTGAGTTCCTCCCAGCACCCCACTGAGTTGCTCTTGGAGGGATAAGTCCTGGCATCTGCCCTCCGCCCAGGCTGCAGTCCCGCGGGGCGGGGAGCTTGGCGGCTGAGCGTCTGAAGCCACAGGCACTGGCCAGCCCTCCTTCATGCCCCCGGTCCAGCACGCAGAGCCCCTGCTGGGTGCTGTGGAGCTGAGGGAGGCCGTCTCCAGCTAGGGTCACCTCCTGAGGTTTTGGGGGCTAGCACCTGAACATATTTTGGGGGAACACGACTCCCCCTCCCCAAGCAGCTTCAGTGACATGACGTGACAGAGGCTCCCTGGGAAGATGGGAAGCCCCAGGAGCCACCTGGGTGGAGACAATGACAAAGGGGCAGAGGGCTGGCAGACGTCACCAGTGCCCAAGTCTCAAGAACAGAGCAATCGTGCTCACAGAGGGCCAATGGGCATCATGCAGGAGCCAGGCTCCAGGGCAGAGAGGCTCGGGGCCTGACGGGGTGAGCTGGCGGTTCCACCCGGGCCCGGTGACGTGCCCCCCATGACAATAGTGACAGTCACAGTGAACTTCGTCATCTGTGCACCTCTCGTGTGTGGCTCTGTTATTTAACTTCATTTTATTGCACAAAACCTGTCACTGTCCTTGGCCTGGCCCGAGCGGGCCTCTGGTGGAGGGGGAGTTGGGCCTGTCCGTGTCCCTGTGCCCACCCCGAGGCGCACAGGGCAAGTGTGCAGCTGCAGAATCAGAAGCGCGCAGTGGAGACGGGACGGGGCCTCCTGGTTTCTGCTTCTTCAGAGTCTTCACTGTGGGAGCCCCTGGGCCACGGGAGGCGGGGACAGCCCAGGGTGGCGGCTCACGCAGGGAGGGGTCTGTAGCCTGCAGACGGAGGTCGGTGGCCCTTCCTTTCAGTTTTGCGCACACCGCGCGGCTCTCAGTGCACGGAGGCCAAGGCTGTGGCCGGGCAGCGGCGGGGCCCGAGCGCCCAGGTGTGGAGAGGAGAGCCTGTCCGCTGGCTGCCGCAGAGGTGGCCGCCCACGTGGCCTGCGTTGATGTGACTCTGTGCCCCCTCTCTCTTAGACAAAGGCCTGTCCTTGCTGAGCTACCAGCTGTGCAGCTACCTGGAGACCCGGAGCGTCCCCAGGGTGGAGGCCGTCCAGACCTCCCATGTGACCCTCACGTCCTGCGGGGGCTGGATCCCGTGGCGGTGGTGCCCCAAGACTGTCTACAGGACAGAGTACCAGGCGGTGGCGGTCCCCGAGGCCAGGAACGTGACTGACTGCTGCGAGGGCTACGAGCAGCTCGGCCTCTACTGTGTCCTGGGTGAGTCCAGGGCGAGGGGCGGTGGCAAGGGCAGGGAGGGAGTCCCTGGGACCGTCACTGTGCCTGCTGTCAGCCCCGAACCGATTAGACCTTTCTAGAACACGGGTACTCAACGTGAGTGTGCGTAGGGTCATCTGAAGGGTGTCACAGGCCCCACCCACAGAGCTCCGAGCGATTGTCATGATTAAAGGCAAGCATTGGCGTCCCAGCGTGTTGGCAGGTGACACTGCGGGCCTCAGCCTGGGCTGCACATCAAGGACCCGAGAGCTGTGGCCTGCCCGTCCCCAGGGTGTGCAGGCTCCCCACAGCCGCAGCCGTCCTCTCCTTTTGAAGGCCATGGAGAAGTGTGAGTTCCAGCTCACATCCTAGCCTGAACCCCACTTCGGCGTTGGTCAAAGGTGGGAGAGAGCTGCAAGGGCCAGGCCTCTCCCTTCCTGCCCGGAGGCCGCGTCCTCCTGCCTCCACCCTGCAGCGTGAAGCTGCTGCTGCTAGCAGAGGTGGCTGTTGCCCAGGTGACCGGTGTGGCTGCCAGGGCCACAGCAGGGCCAGGCAGGGCTCAGATGACCTCTGCGGGGAGGGAGTGTGAGAGGCGGGGTGCGTGGGTGGTGCTGTCCGCTCGGAGTCAGATCAGAGGGGCGCCTGCAGCTCACAGGGCCCTCTCCCGCCCATGGAGGGCATGTGGGAAGGGGTTCTGGCTGGGACGCAAGGGCAGCAGCCCCAGGACAGAGAGCACTAGCTGTGGGTACCCCGAGGAGGGCCCAAGGGACCATGCCTGTGGCCCAGGCCAGTACGCCCGCAGGCTGGGAGCCCCAGGTCCCGCCATGCAACAGCATCGAGGACGGGGGCGGACACTTTCCCATCGTCCTGTCCAGGGGGCAGGCATGGAGAGGGCTGGGGGCTCTGGGCTGATGTCCGTTAAGCAGGAGGCTGGCAGGTACCCCATCACCAGCCTCCTCGGCAGAAGAAACAGGCCAGCTGACCTCAGGGCAGCACTGCAGGGCCAGGGTGTCCGGGAGGGGCCAAGGAGTCCCTACGTGCCCAGCACCCAGCCCCATTTCCATGTTCTGGTGTCAGGGCTCGCAGGCAACAGGGCCAGCCAGTGCCACTGCTCCTGCGCCACCTCCTGGGGCTGGGGCCACCTTGGGGTGCCAGCCTGTTGCTGTGAAGGCCTCGTGGCCCAAAGCACCATGGCATGGAGCGCGTGATCTGCAATTGAAGGCTGGCACGTGCCTGCCCTGTCCCGTCTCACCTGTGACAGCTACACGTCTTCCGACCTGTTACTGCTATCAGGACTAGTGAGGTGACACAGTCGACGGGCAGGAGGCAGCCCCAAGGGAGGCTGATCCTCAGCCCCTGCAGCCCTGCCCAGGGCACCTGCGGCCCTGCTGTGCTCCACACGCTGATCCCCATGGAAGGGAAGACTGGCGGCTGGGGGCCTCCCTCCACCTGCCCCACCCTCCTCAGCAAACCAGCACCTGGAAGGGCCTCTCGTGGGGCCTCGGCCCACTCTTAAGAGCATTAGGACCTTTCATTAGGGACTCACCAGGGTGAGGGGAGGGTACGAGTGTTCTAGTTAGAGAGCCTCAGGTGTGCAGAGTCCTGCTCTGGGGAGCCGCAGGCGAGCCTGTGGCAGGTGTAGGCAGGGTGGGTCAGGTAAGGGACAGCTGGAGGAGAGGCAGAGAGGCACTGTGGGGCAGGACAGTGCAAGGTCCCCTTGGATGCTGGAAGTGCCACTCTAGTAGTGGGAAGTTGTCGCTGCCTGAAGCGATTGCCGCTTGGAGCAACGACGCCTCGGGAATAAGTTCAGAGGCAGACTGGAAATGAACAGTCTCTTTATTCTGCTAGCTTCTCTCTCCGGCTCCAACAACACCCCAACACCATCCACACTCCTGCAACCACCACGCAAAATGGCAACGACCCGATCCGCAATGTCCCGGGCCAAGTCTCGCGAGACCACGCAAGGTGGTAATGCTTGAACATCTTTATGGCTCACAGCTAACCGCAATCTTAGCTATCTCCTTAATTAGAGCTCCTACAGGAAGGCAGACCGGAAGTAAAGAGGAAGGGCCAGGAAAGGGGAGGACTGGCGTTGGTCAGAGGTGCTGGAGACCCTTGCTCCCGCCTCACGCAGGAGCGGCCCCGCCTCTGCTGGTGGGAACACGGCCAGGAGGCCAGGGCCTGACCAGGATGGGCAGCTGGTGGGCAGGCTGGGGATTGGGCCCAAGTCTCTAACCCCACACAGACGTTTCCTGGCTCACCAAATGCACCTTGCTGTGGGGAGCGTTTGAGGTCAGTGGCCATGCTGATGGTGGGAAGGGGACATTTCAGGGAACTAAGGACGCTGGGTTGTCCCCCGGGAAAGTCCCCGCTGGTGCCAGGCTTGTCGTATGGCAAAACCCATGGGGCTGCCATGGTTTTCTCCCTCCTTGAAGGCCCATCGTGAGCACCAATCTCTTCCCAGCTCCTGTTAAAGGGACAGTGCTGGTGGCCGGAGGCTGTGGTGGGCACCAACCACATTTACACCATGGGTGTGGGTGGGCAGCCCAGCCTTACCCAGCGTTCTGGGTCACTCCATGACTGTTTTGTGCGTGCCCGTTTGGAGCCACCCCGTGGTGGGTGGGCTGCAGAGAGCTGGAGCAGCGGACGTGGCCTCGGCCAGCCGAGACCTGCAGCTCGGACTTGCACAGGACGAAGCTGGACCAGAGCTGGACCCACAGGCAGATGTTGGGAGGGACAAAGAGGCTCAAAGACACCTCTGCTCTGGCAGGAGCTTCATTGCCCAGGTAGGATTACCCTCCTCTCACCCCTTGGGCCTTTGCCTCAGCGCCTTGTCCCCAGGTGGCAGTGAAATGCCACTTTCCCCTCTGTCCTCTGCCCTGGAAGCTGGCATCTGACAAGGGACCAGGTAATCAGCACACGGGATGCGACCTCCATCTAGGGCCTCGTCCACCTGTGAGCCCACCACTGCGTTGCAATGACAAGTCACATGATTTGCTTTAAACTTTAAAAAATGGAATTACAAAGATGAATGCACGGCCATTTGGACAATTTGGAAGCACAGAGAACAGACGGAAATTACCCCAAAGCCTGCCACCCGAGAATGACCCCAGTTAGATTTCTTCAGGTTTATATCCAGAGCAGGCATCTTATAGAGGATGGTGGCCCCAGCCAGGGATTTCTGTAGAACACCCTCACCCCTGGCAAGGCCACCCAGCTGTCTTCGTGTCAATGCATATCATCTACTGCCTGATTGGATGGCCTCAGCGCACCGCCTTCTATGGATGTAGCAATGTGCATTGTGCAATCCCTATTGCTTAACATTCAGTTGCTTCCAATTTTTTTTTTTTATTATCATAAGTAATGCTGAAAGTCACAAGGGACAAACACTGCTACCCACAAGTAGGACCACGTATTCAGGGTACCTTTTGAGAAGTGGAACCGAGCGTCTTGCCCAAGCTCACCATGCCCAGGAACACCTTGCTTCTGCACCGCCCACTCATGGGTCAACGTCTTGGCAAACTCTCCCTCCTTGGGCAAGCCCAGGACCCCACTGGACCAGGAGACCCCATAAACTCCCATCCCTCCCTGCTCACGGCCAGGGCTGGAGGAACGAGGCAGGAGGGGATGCCACCGCAGGGCAGTGGGCTCCGCAGCCCCGGGGTGCTGCTGCCTAGATGGAAATCTACCTGGGCGTCCTCTCGCTGGGGAGGGCTACCTGGGCTGCCAGGTCCTGGTTTCATGGGCTGCCTTGAGTTAGGGAAGGAGAAGGAGACTCTTGACTTCTGACCAAGTTGGAGTCGTTGGCATTCCTCTGGTGGCACTGGGTGACCCACCGGCGGTGGCAGGAGGGGATTCCCAGCAGTCACACTGAGGCTCCAGTGTCGTGACCGGGCAGCCGTGGCTGGAAGCCAGTTTTGGGGGTGAGCTGTATCTTCTTTTAATTTAAATCAACATGTCAGCTAAGGACAGCTTCAGGTTTACGGAAGAGGGGCCAAGAGGGCACGTAGCTCCCCGCAGCCCCCTGAGCTTCCTCAGGTCCCTGGGGTGGCTTGTCCCTGTCAAGGACCGGGCCTGGGACTCTGTGCTCTGTGTGGATGTGGTCGCCCACTGGGCACTGCCTTTCTTCTATCCCAGGAGCCTACCTCACCCTTAGTCCTGGCATCTGCTGGGCCTTGAGGCCCTTGCCATCCACAGCAGAGATAAGCAGGGCCGCCTTCCACTTCCTATGCCCCAGAGCCATTGCTGGCCTGGCCCTCTCTCTGGGACCTGGAGACGTTAGTGCAGCCACCTGGACGCCAAGGGAACCAAGATCCAGCCAAGGACGACTCAGAAAGCAGGGCGTTACTCCAGCCAAGCGAATCCCACAGCAAGAAGTGGCTCCAGCAGCTTCCTGGGTGCAGACCACCAGGGGACCCTCGTACAGCGAGAGCTCCAGCTGCCCCTGCCCTGCCGTGACAGACGCAGTACCCTCGGCGAGGTATCCCCAACAGAAGCGAGGACCAGCGACTTCTGTTCTGCACAACATCCCTGGAGCCCCAAGAGGATGGACAGGGCCACAGCACCCGAGGCTTGTCCCATCGCCTGCCTCCTGGCCAGGGCTGACCTCACGGGGTTGCTCTAGAGTCTGCTTACCAGTGGGACTCACCTTGAGGGGCCTGGAGCCGTGCTCGTGACAGTCCTGTGGGCCACTGGTGGGCACGCACCTTCCAGTGCCTCCAGGCTTGAGCCCTGTGGGTTGGAGAGGCACCTGCAGGGGCGTGGCCCCGGCCCTCGGGCTGCTGGGCGCGGAGGCTGCTGGGCTCGCAGCCCTCCTGGCACCGACACTGCCCGTCTCCTTCCTTCTGCTGCCCCCGCTGCCCCTTTTCCTCCTCGGGTTCCCATCTCAGTTTTATTCCCCCTGGGGATGGGACCCTTGCCCCCCAGCCTGGCTCCGCCTCAGGCTGGCTGGGAGGCCCCTCCCGCTGCACACAGCGCTTCCTGGGCGTCGGCGCGTGCCTTGCTGTCTCCCTGCAGTGTCCCCTGGAGCTCGTCCCCTGGGCTCCAGAGTCTCCTCCTCTCCCTCTCGTCTTTCCTGTGGCTGAAACGCCATCTCCCTGGACTCCTGGCCGGTCCCTGTGGGTCCTGTGGGTCCTCAGATAACTCCAGCCCTTGCTAAGACCTCAAGAAGCCCACCATGGCCCCCACCGACCCATTACTGAGCTCCTGGTCACTGGGCTTGCCACTCCTTGCCGGTGACTCCTTCTGCCCCTGGCCCCACACCTCATCACCCCTGTCCCCACGGCAGCTCCCTCCATCCTGCCTGGCGGCATACCCAGGCCGTGTTCACCACACTCGCTGTGCCCACAGGCCCTGGGCT
Source organism: Tamias sibiricus (assembly GCA_025594165.1). Lineage (NCBI taxonomy): Eukaryota > Metazoa > Chordata > Mammalia > Rodentia > Sciuridae > Tamias > Tamias sibiricus. The sequence continues at coordinate 3,860,218 of CM046668.1, read as the reverse complement.
CTGCAGCCACCAGCCTCCGCTGACCCTCCTGGCGATGGGGTGGTGTGGGTGCCCCTTTTCCTCCTCGGGCTAGTGCAACTCCACACAGGTGTCCATAACTTGTCAGACTTCACGTGTGCAAGGCTGGACTCAGGTCCTGGCTGCTCTCCCTGCAGCAGCTCCAGCTGAGGGCGGGAGGCAGGTGGTGCCCAGGCCCGCAGCCCCGGGCTCCTGAGTCTTCTCTTCCTCTTGCTTCCCCCTCGCCTGTCTGTGGGCACGTCCTGGAGATGCTCGTAGCTGACACCCCGTCTGACCCTCTCACCTCTCTGCCACCTGGCCTCCGTGTCCCTCCTGGAACATCGTGACAGTCTCCCTCCCTTCTGAGGCTGCTCCCCAGCAGCAGAAGGGCCACCATAGTGTGGACCAGACCAGCACTGTCCGGTGCCCCCAGGAAGCAGGACAAAGGGGAAGGCGCAGCAGGCGGGGGCTGTGTCACGGCATCGGCCACAAGCTGAGGGGTTGGCTGTGAACCTCCAGGCCCCTCAGGCTTCACGTGGAGCCGGGAGCTCCAGCCTCCAGGGCAAACCCCGGGTCACAGGAGACTGGGGTGCAGAGCTGGTGGGAGTGTTGGGGGCCTGGGGGCACCGGCAGTGTCCCCACCACCACTGCACGGCTCAACTCTCCAGGGCTCCAATGCACACAGGGTCTCTGCCCTGCTGCGCCCCCAGCCTGGCCCAAGCACCCTCCTCTCCTGTGGGTCAACACTCCCTCGCCTCCCGGCGACAGGGCTGTAGCCCTCAGGGCTCCTTTCGCTTCCCGGACCGAGGCACTGCACCCCCTCCAGAGCCTTCCCTCACACCCCCAGGCCCTCCCTTAGCCCAGGCTCTGCTCCCGCGTGACTTTCTGTAGGTTCACCTGCAGATCGGGTCCCCAGGTGGGCCACAGCTGGTCCAGGCACGAGCACTGGGCCTGGCCACAGAAAGTGCTCGGAAGAGACTCAGCGGCTGAACGAGCGAGCGAGCGAGCATCAGGACAGGAAGCTGCACGGGGTCCTGGAAGAGAGCGGTAGAGCCGCCATCCCTGGGCTCCGGAGGCCAGAGGAAAAGGAGGCCCCAGGCCCTCCACCAAAGCTGCCCTGGCAGCCCAGATGGCCAGGCAATGGTGGAACCAAAGCAAATTCCTCCAACGGGGCTGGAGGTGGTCCCGGGCCCACAGCCCGGAACCTCTGGGAGCCACAGGAGGGGTCCAACTCTGCATGCAGCGCCCCACGGCTCACCAAGGGCTGCTCCTTTAGATCCCAGATCATTAATCGTCTCTGTTCTCCTTTCTCCTTAGCCCTGAATCGGTCTGGGGAGTTTGCGTCAAGACCTGGTGTCTGCCCACCAGCAGGGCCACAGCCACCAGCCTCCTGGTGCAGCTTGGACACTGACTGCCCTGGGCTGCAGAAGTGCTGCCCCTGGTCAGGGGGCCACCGCTGTGTGGCCCCCACGCCCCACGGTAGGGCTGCTTGGAGGAGGGTCCCAGGAGGAGGGGTGGGAGGTCAGGGGCAGGCAGGGTGGGTTTGCTGGGACCCTGGGCAGAGCTAGGATCCCAGTGTCCTGGAGTGGGAGGCAGTGGTGGCCGGCAGGGGCCCAGGGCTCCTGGCAGCTGCAGGTGGGCTCCCCCACGGGAGGCTAGGACTGGCTGCTCAGCAGACCCGAGTCTTTCCCAGAGCCCAGGGCAGGTGCTGCCTGGCCATGTCTGCTGCTCTGGAAAGTTCTGTCCCAACCAGAGGTCATACCTAGAAGCATGGGTAGGCCAGTGCTCAGAGCCAGGGAAGCATGTGAAGCAAATATATTTAAGAATCACATATGATATCTACTGTCATATTAGTATGGTATGCAGCCATAAAGGAATAGCGTAAATAGTATCAAGTATTATCAAATACTGTGTGTTCTCTGTACCATTGAACTATATGATATGTGTAACATGTTTTACCTATGGTATCCTATAGTATATCATGTAACATGTGATCATGTGTTATGCTAGTGATGTGAATGGTGTAAGGAGGAGACACACAGAAAGGGCACAGGGTATGATACTGTGATACGTCAGTGCAACGTCACAGCATGAGATGGCAGCGTGCCCCTGTGCCCTGCGTCTCTCTTCAAGTTCCACGGCTCTGGCTCCCAGGCCTTCTGACCTGCTCAGCCCCTCACGGGCAGGGGCCAGTGGTTTCTGTGGCCATCCGGAGGGACAGGAGCTGTGGGCAGGTGATTCATGGAGGACGAGGTGCGTGAAGATTGGCCTCCTGCCTTCTGGCCTTCCATCCCCACCCCACCTGTTTTGGTCAGCTTTTTTGCTGCTCTGAGTTAAAGACCCGACCAGAATCGCTGCACACAAGGAAAAGTTCATTTAGGGGCTTGCAGTTTCAGAGGTTTCTCAGTCTCTAGGCAGCAGGCTCCATTCCTCGGGGCTCGAGGTGAGGCAGAATATCGTGGTGGAAGAGTGTGGCAGAGGGAAGCCGCTCACACGATGATCAGGAAGCAGAGAGAGACTCCACTTGCCAGATACAAGATATATACCCCACAGCCGTGTCCCTAGTGCCCACCTCCTCCAGCCACCAGTTACCACTCAGTTAATCGCATCAAGGATGAACTCACTGATCAGTTTAAGGCTCTCACAACCTAACCATCTCCCCCTCTGAACCCTCTCGCATTGTCTCACAGGTGAGTTTTGGGGAGACACGTCAGATCCAAACCATACCACCCCCCCAGAGTGGCCTCTGGTGGCCCACCCTGCCCAGGGCCCTAACTCACTGGCATTTGCCCTCTGGATGCAGGGACAGCTCCAGAGAGGAGCCGGGTGAGCTGGTACAACGTGACCGTGCTGGTGAAGGTGGCCTTCGAGGACCTGCGGGGCGTGGACCCCAGGCTGCGGAACCACACGCGCCTCCTGTACTCCTTGGTGGGTGGCAGGCGGAGAGGAGCTGAGGGTGGGACAGGGAGTGGGACGTCCCGTGAGCGTCCCCAAATGACTGGCTCTGAACCAGACTGGAATTCTTAGGTTAAAGACACCAGCTTCAAGCTGGGCATCATGGCTCACGCCTGTAATCCCAGCGGCTCGAGAGGCTGAGCCAGGAGGATCACAAGTTGAAAGCCAGCCTCGGCAACTTAGCAAGGCCCTAAGCAACTTAGAGAGACCCTGTCTCTAAATAAAAAATTAAAATAAAATCAAGGGCTGGGGATATGGCTCAGTGGTCAAGTGCTCCTGGGTTCAATCCCTGGTACCAAAAATAAAACAACAACAAAATGGCAGCTTCAGAGAGAGGCAGCCCACCTGCCATCAAAGGTCTATTGATGAAGCAAAAGGGGTCCCACTCTTCTAGGGGCTGGGAGGCTAGAATCAGAGTGTCGGGGGTCTGGTTCCTTCTGGGGACTGCGAGGGCTCCAGCCCCCTCCTGGGCTGTGCTGCGTCTTCTCTCGTGTCCCCTCGCACCGCCTGCCCTCGCGTCTGCTCCGGGCTCAAGTCTCCGCTGTTGATGAGGACACCGGGCACACAGGGTTGGCGCTGCCCAATGCGCTCACCTTAACACATCACCTCTGCAGCAAACCTGTCTCCAAATAAGGGCACAGCCGAGGTGCCGGGGGCGCAGGTCTGGGGGGCACGGCTCAGCCCGCCCACTGCTGTGCCAAGGCTGCGCACCTCTCGTCTGCGGGCTTTTGCTGGGAGCGTCCCAGGTGTGGACGCCCTGCGGCAGCCTCTTCTGCAGGGCAGGACGGGGTGTGCGGCGCGTCTCTCAGCCCCGCCCCACCCTGGGCTCCCTGTCTGTCTGAAGAGGCTGTCTGTCCGTCCTCTCTGTCTGATGCTCTGACTCTGGCTTCAGCTCACCAGTGCCTTGCGGCCGCTGGAGCCCGCTGTGCACTACCTGAGCTCAGCCCGGCGGGACCCCTCCACCACGCTGTCCTGGCTGCTGCTGGGTCTGCCTCGGCTGCTGCCCGTGGCCAAGGTCTCCTCCATGCTGGATGACATTGTGAAGCGAGTCTATGAAGTGGTCCACATCCGGGTGCAAGGTTGGTCTTCCCCTCGCCCCAGAGGCCCAAATGCAGGCTAGACTCTAAGGTCAGACCCAGTCCTGCTCACTGGCAGGGAGGGATCTCATGCCCAGTGTGTTTCTCCTGCAGGGTGGTGCTGGGGGGCGGTGGTGGGGATGGTGGCGGGTGGTGGCAAGGGATGGTGGTGGGTGGTGGTGGGTGGTGGTAAGGGATGGTGGGTGGTGGTAAGGGATGGTGGGTGGTGGTGGGTGGTGGTGGATGGTGGTGGGTGGTGGGGATGGTGGTGGGTGGTGATGGGTGGTGGGGATGGTGGTGGGTGGTGGTGTGTAAGCTGCCTGTCGTGGCTAGCCACAACGCCACGAGAGGAAAACTCTCGGAGGCAGAGTAAAGATACTACTACTTTTACTTCTACTTTCTTAGAGAGAGCTTAGAGAGAGAAAGAAAGATTTTTTTTCTTCTTCTTAGAAAGAGCTTAGAGAGAAAGATTAGAGATAGCTTTTTCTTCTTCTTCTTAGAGCTTAGAGAGAAAGAGAGAGAGCTTGAAAGAGAGAGATTTCTTCTTTAGAGAGAGAGAGAGAGCTTAGCTTTTAGAGCTTCTTTCTTCTTTGTTCTTTCTTCTTTCTTCCTCGGGAGCCTCTGCCTGACTCTGACCAAGAATTACTTCTTCTATCTGGTTTCTCTTCTGTAACCGCTCTGCCTACGTTCTGGCCGCTCTGATTCTTTTCTTCTTCTCCGACCCGAACTCTTCTTCCGACCGATCGACTGCATGACTGACTGAATGAATTCATTCTTCTCCTCCTGACTCTGACCGCTTTCACCCGGTTATATACCTTTAGCTTTGCGGGTGCCTCACGTGCATTTACAGGTGCGTCACATACATACTTATTATCAGGTGGAACTTATGGCTTCCAGCTGACCGCAATAGCCATCTCCCTAATTGGGGCTCCTTCAGTGGTGGGTGGTGGGGATGGTGGCGGGTGGTGGGGATGGTGGTGGGTGGTGGTGGGTGGTGGTAAGGGATGGTGGGGTGGTGGTGGGTGGTGGGGATGGTGCTGGTGGATGGTGGTGGTGGTGGTGGGTGGTGGTAGGGATGGTGGTGGGTGGTGGTAAGGGATGGTGGTGGGTGGTGGGTGGTGCTGGGTGGCAGTGGTGGGGGATGGTTGTGGGTGGTGGGTGGTGGGTGGTGGGTGGTGGTGGTGGTGGTGGTGGTGGTGGGGTCCATCTGGAGCTCCTTCTGCCCAAGCCAAGCTTGACCGCAGGTCCCAGCCCCAGGTGTTGAGGCCTCCCGCTCCTCCCAGCCCTCCCTGCCCCTGGCAGGCTTCTCCTTCCGTCCAGGGGACCCCCGCAGTGCAAGCCCAGAGCACGCTCCAGGAGCGAGCCTCTCCAGTCCTTCGGCTCCTAAGCCTCCCTCTGGCCTCCCTCCCACCTTTGACAAGGACGTCTTTCCCCCAGAATGCTCTTTCAGCAGAGTCTGTGCACAGTTGGATTTTCACTTGCTGAAGCACGTAGCTGTAGCCTTGATTCCAGGAGAAACTACAGGGTGTTTTTCAGTTTATGACAGAGGTTGGCAAAGTTTTTTCCTGAAAAGGGGCACAGAGTCAATCAATATTTTTGTCCTCGTGGGCCACACGGTCTCTGTCTCAGCTGCCCAGCTCTGGCCCGACAGCACGAAGCAGCCGCCATGGCACGGCAGCAGAGGGCGGGGCCACTGAGGCAGGAGCAGGCAGCACGGCCCAGCTCACAGCCCCCGAGCCAGGGCTGCCCGTCGACCAAGCTTGGTCTGTGACGCTGCGGGTCAGCATGAAGGAGCCACGAAACCTCCGGGGGTCGCCTTGCCTTTCTTTGCAAGGCACAGCTGTTCTGGAAAACCAAGCCAGGCGGTTGCAGCGCCAATGACCCCAGTGCTGGTGTGCCGTGACCACGCCCTCAGCCAGTGGTCACGGAGCACACCTGGCCCGCCAGTGGGTTCACCCGCGAGGCTGCGCACCTGCTGCAGGATGTGGTTCGACTGGGTGGTTGGGGGAGGGTCTAAGGAAGCAAGTTGCGTTCTAGGCTAAGTGCTGAAGTGGGGACAGGTCTACAACTGGGCATCTCACCTATGGGATGTCACCTCTGGGATGCGGAGAAACTGCACAAAGATGAGCTTTAGACAGTGAAGAACTAACAATCACACTACGTGGCCAAGAGAAGGGCGTCTGTGCTTTGTGGGCGATGTGTGAGTGATTCCTGTTGGTGCTTACACACTCCTGTGGAGGGGCCCAGCTTGGCCACTCTGTCCTGTCCCGAGGTCGGTGTTCGGGTGATGGTGTCTGCCCCATAGGAGGTGACGGTGCCTCTGTGAGTGCCAGGCCCACGCAGAACATCCAGGGTGGCTCCAGTTTTCTCTCTCATTCAGAAAAACGGCCTGGTCACGTGACTTATTCTGGGGCCCGTGGTTCACGGCTGCTCACTCAGACTCAGCCCCACCCTGATGAAGCCTCGTGCTCGGGCCACCCAGGGTGCCAGGTACCTGGCAGCGTGTGCGCACCCTGCCCCCCGTGGGCAGCTGGGAGCCCAGTGGGGGGCCGAGGTGTGACGGCTCTGCTGATCTCTTCCAGACGTGGACGAGTGCTCCCACGAGGAGCTCCGCGCCTGCTCGGGAGAGGAGCTGTGCGTGAACCTGGAGGGCTCCCACCAGTGTGTCTGCCCACAGCGGGCCTCAACCTCAGCTCCCCTGCAGCTGAACGGCACGGGCAAAGGTCAGACGGGGCTCCCCAGGCAGCGTGCGCCAGGCGGGGGTCTAGCGGGGGGCTCTCCCTGGCTCCAGCAGAGCCTCCCTGCGCTGTCTCACCCGCCCTGGTCTCCTGGTGGCCACTCTCGCATTCATTCCTTGATCTAGCAGGTGTCTGTCCGGTGCCGCCCACTGTGCCGGTGCTGGCGACAGGAGCACACACCAGCAGGCAGTGGCTGCTCTGGGGCACCTCCCGAGGTTGGCAGGTGTGGGCTGGTGTATGTGGGATGGTCTTGAGTTGCTGGAGAGTGAAGCGTGACGAGGATCACACTTGTGACCGCAGGCCAGAGCTGGCACCGCCCCGACTTTGTATGGGCAATCTAGAGGCTGAGGGTGTGTTGGGTGTTGGCAGAGACACTGAGAAGGGAGAGTCTGGCTCTGCTCTGTTGGGGACGTCGGAGACCAGGGTGTCCCAGGCACTGGGTGTGTGACTGGCTTCTGCCAGCCCGGGGCATATAGTAAGAAATGACTGTACACAGTGGTTTCTCTTTATCCTTGGTTTCATTTTCAAAGGTTTTCATTTACCTGTGGTCAGCCAAGGTCTGAAAATATAAAACAATTCATAAATTTTAAATTATGAGCTTTTCTGAGTAGCATGATGAACTCTGGTGCCATCCCACTCCATCCCACCCGAGACAGGAAGCGTCTCTGTCCTGTGTATCCACGCTGTATATGCTACCCACCCAGGAGTCACTTAGTGGCCATCTCAGTTCTCAGATCGCCTGTCACAGTATTGTGGTGTTCATGCTCAAGGGATCCTCACGTAATAGTCGGGTGGTGTCACAATGCAATGTCACTCTTCTCAGTTCATCCCGTGTGGCATTGTGCCATCTCACATCATTCCAAGAAGGGCAAATACGATACAGTCAGATATCTTGATGGAGACAGAGAAGATATCCACAGGATTTTAATCATAGTATATTGTTAGAGTCGTTCTATTTCACTATTCGCCTCTTGCTATGCTGGCTCTGGAGCAGGAAACCCGCTTTCTATTGTGCCTGGACCCCTTTGTAGCTCGTGAGGCCATGGGTCCCTTTAGAGAATGCTGCTCAGTGTAGAAATACACAGGCCACAGCCCAGGGGGAGGCAGCAGTCCCCAGCCACACTGTCCCCTGCCCCTTGCAGGGGCCTCCGCCAGCTGCCCCTCGCTGGGCTGGGCTCGGTGTCCCTCCCCACTGTGCTGCCTGAGGACTCTAGGAGCGGGGTTCTGGGCACCCCCAGCTCCTCGCCCTGCAGAGTGAGGCGTGTGGCGACTCCAGCTTCCCTGAGGGGCCAGGCTCCAGTCCACTGTGGCTGGTCTTCTGAGCAGCCCCTCACTGTCCCCCTCGCCCAGTGTCACCTCCTGTCTGCATATCTCCCAGACCCGCGGCCTGCGTCGGGGTGCTGGTCTCAGGGGCGCTCTGGCCATGGGAGCGCACCTTGGTCATCACGTGGGGACGGAGCAGAGACCCCCAGCTCCTTCCTCAGTGACAGACGCCTACTAAGTTTTGTGAGCATGGGCGCCTGACTGCAGGCTGGGTGGTCATGTCACTCAGTTCCAGTCACGAAGGGACACCAGTGTCCCCTGGGGTTCGGGAGGGCTGCTTAAGGAGTGTCCCCTGTAAGAACATGCACTCATGGCCGAGGTCCTGAGGCCCGGCTGACCTCGTGGTGGCGAGGGGAGGAGGAGCAGAGACGCAGCCTGGGTCTGAGATGGGCCCAAGGCTGCCCGCCATGGATGGCGTCCAGGTGAGGGATGGCCTGTGGAGCCGAGGGCCTCCGCCCTGACCTTCCTCGGGGCTGCACGGCCTGTCTGTTTCTGTCTGAGCCGCCACACTGCACTCGTGTAGGGGCTGATGCTTATCATGGAGGGGTCCAGGGTCTGTCCTCCTGCACTAGAATGTTCTGCCACTGACAGGAGGGAGCGTGTGGGGAGGACCTGTCCCCTCTTCATTGCCGGGTGTGTCTTAGTGCAGGGGTGGGCGGTGCAGTGTCCTGTGCCACTGCATTCCAGGAGCATGGCTTCAGCGTGTGGCCCTCACGGCCCCCAGCTGGGCAGCTGCAGGCCCTGGGTTTTGTGGTACCACCTCTGCAGTAGGTGTGTCTGGTGTTGACCAAGACGTTGCTGTGCAGGGCGCAGCTGCGCTGGCTGTTTCAGCGAAAGGAAGTTGGAGTGGCAGCCAACCCTGGGATCTCCAGGTATGAAAAAGAAAAAGAGCCCACCAGCCCAAGGATGCAACCAAACCCTGCTCCCCCAGCGCGGCCCAGACGTCGAGGGTCCCAGAGAGCCTCACCCCCCGTCGATGTGCCCCGCGCCTCGTGTGGAAGCGGCAGGCCACCCGTAGACGCCCGGCCGTGGGCCCCAGGTCGAGATCCCCCTTCAGTCAGAACACAGGTTGGGATGCAGTCACTTCTGCGCTGGGCGGGGATCTGGAAAGACACCAGGCTCTGTTCACAGCCGGCGGGCCGCCAGCCCACCGGCCGGGCCGCCAGCCCTGCTTCCCTGCCACCAGGGCAGGACAGCAAGCTCCAGCATCCAGAGCCGAGGCAGAGGGAGTTCCAGTCGCACGTTGCTAAGGAAACAGCATGTGTTTTAAATTTAGATGCTGATAGGAATGAGCAATGCCCTGGCACGGCGAGGGGGTACCGTCCTTGGAAAATACAGCACAAGTCTCAGAGATTTTTCTCGTGAAATTCGTCACCCAATTAATGACACTCAGGGCAGCTGTGTTCTTTTTTTTTTTTTGGTACCAGGGATTGAACTCAGGGGCACTCGACCACTGGGCCACATCCCCAGCCCTTTTTTGTATTTTTTATTTAGATACAGGGTCTCACTGAGTTGCTAAGTGCCTCGCCATTGCTGAGGCTGGCTTTGAACTCGCGATCCTCCTGCCTCAGCCTCCCAAAGTGCTAGGATTACAGGCGTGCGCCACCGCGCCTGGCAGCTGTGTTCTTGAACTTACCCAAACCCATAAGGAATGGCCAGAGTCCACCCTCAATGGTCCAGCAGTGAGGTCCACCTTGGGGAAGGCACCGGTCTCTCTCCCCTGGCCTCCATCCTCAACTGGAGGCTACCAGCTGTCCAGCTCTCTGAGGAGGGGTCTCCTGAACCCGGGCTTGGCGGGCTGGGGAGCCGGCGGCAGGAGCAGTGGGCTGGCGAGGGGTGGCAGCCCGGGCTCGCCTCGGCCAGGCTCCTGGCTCCAGTCGGCCCTCCACGGCGCTCAGGGTTTCGGGCCTGCTGCACCCTCCCCATTTCTACACCCATGAGGGCCGGGTGCCAGGCGGCAGCCCCGGGAAAGAGGGACGGAGTCTGACGCCCACCACGGGCAGGCTGTGTCCAGCGCCTTCTCCTGGACAGCTGGGGGGTCAGGGCCAGGATATGCCCCCGGCTGTGGGGCGGGGGCCACGGAGCAGGGACCCCACTGCCTGAGGTGGCAGGGTCCAGCTGCCGCTGCCCGCGGATCATGCCCGGAGTCAAGGACTGAGTGGTGATTTTTAGGGTCACATTTTAGGAGGGAACAGCTAGGATAAGCACAGGAGGGTGTCCTGGCTAATGAAGGACCCCAAGCCCAAGTCCCAGGGGCTTGCCTGGAAGAGAGAAGGCCTCGTGCACGGGGAGGAGCTCGAGGGAGACCCGCAGAGGTGGGTCGGCCTCGGGACGCCAGCAGTCGGCCAGTTCTGTGGCAAAACGGGGAACTCTTCCCAACGAGCTCTGCCCAGTCGCGGGACAACCGTCCTCAAAAACTACAGGAAGCGGAGTCAGGAGATGCCGGAGCGTCCTGTGGCAGCTGGCGCAGAGCACCGCAGACTCGGCGGCTTAAGCAGCAGGAGGGAGGTCTGCACCCTCTCCCGAGGTCCCAAGTAGGCACCCCTGAGCCCAAGCAAGGCTGGGCGGGGCTGTGCTCCTGGCCGGGAGCGTCCCCTCCTGCCCCTTCCACCTGCTTCTGGTGCGGCCAGCATTCCTGGGCCTGTGGCCCCCCCCGCAGCCCTCAAGGCCACTGTCTTCAGTTCTTTCTCTGCTCTGACTTATGTGGCCTCCTCTTCTGACTGTCAGCTCTCCCTCTGCCTCTCCTAAGGACACCGTGGTTGCATTTAGCGCCACCCTGGGCAATCCAGGACAATCTCCCCATCTCAAGACGCTCAGCCTACAGCCTCCTGCAGAGACCCTTTTTCTGAATCAGGGTTCCAGAGAGCCTGGCCGTTGCTCAGGTGGTCATCTGTCAGGTCACCGTGGCCAGTGGCTTAGGAGTGAGCAGGGAACTGTCCTGTCAGCAGCTCGGCCACTTACTGCTTGACCTTTCTGGGCCTCTGTGAGATGGTGTCACAGAAGAGCCTCTTAGCTGGGATGGTGGCAAGGGGTACGTGGGGCGCCACGTCTGCAACGCTGACAGCCTGGACGGAGGGTGGCACGCCTGCTGTAGTTGCTGCTTCAAAGGCTTGCCACCCGGAGTGAACTCCCAGCTCCGCGGCAGCATGTCCCTGCAACCCTGTTGCTGTTGCTGCTACCTTGGAGGCTGTCTGGGAAGGTCACTTTCTTGTGCCTGTCGGGCAGTGCTGTGGCATCACCTAGCCCTTCCGTGTCTGTGTCAATGTGGGTGTGTAGTAGATGCTCAACAAACCTTGAGCCTCTGAAACTGCCTCTGTTGCTGTGGAAAGCAGTTGACTGGGGTCAATTGCAAGTTCCCCAAGGCAATATGTTGGAGAAGGAGCTGCACAAATATTCAGAGGTAGCATTAGCCTTAGGGGCTGCATTTCTTTGGGCAGGAAGGAATTCTCTTTCTCCAAATGCTCATCTGAGCACAGGAACGCAGAAGCTCCATCTGCAGACGCTTTGAGGTCTCACAGCCTTCAAAGTTCCAGGTTTGCAGCCTCAGCCCAACAATTCAAGAACCCATTGGCTTTTTTTTTTTTTTTTTTTTTTTTTTTTTTGGTACCGGGGATTGAACTCAGGGGCACTCGACCACTGGGCCACATCCCTAGCCCTTTTTTGTATTTTATTAGAAACAGGGTCTCATTGAGTTGCTAAGTGCCTCGCCATTGCTGAGGCTGGCTTTGAACTCACGATCCTCCTGCCTCAGCCTCCCAAGTGCTGAGATTACAGGCATGCGCCACCACGCCCAGCTCCCCATTGGCTTTTTAATTGAAAGACTGAACATGTGTTATCAGAAGAGGGACAATGTCCACTGTCCTCCCAGACCTCTTCCTAACACCGTCCTCTGAGTCCTTCACAAATGTTCACCTCATCTTCATCCCACCCTGCACGGAGACACTCTCAGAAGACACTTTAGGGTGGCCCATAGTACAGATAGGCCATCTTCTGTTGCATGTCAGTTGTGATTTCCGAGTGGCAACAGGAGATGGGGACTGCATGCTCCTGCTCAAGCTTCCAGGCTGGCCCTGGGCCCCCACTTCCCCGTTGATCAGGTGTCCTACCGCACCTTGTCCTCCATCCCCGTGGAGGGAAAAGTGTCTGGTGCTGCCTGTCTCGGCTGTACTGTCAGAACGGGCCCCAGATTTTCAGAAAATCAGTCGTGGCCTTTCCCTAGCCTCTGACTGAGCCGTGCTCCCAAGGCGCAGACCCACACGCTGTGCAGTGGCTAGAGGCTGGGCAGGGGTTCCAGGAACCGTGGGGCGGGGGAGGCCTACACTGTCAGGACCCAAATTGCCGCTGCCCCTCGGGGAAGCACGCCCTGCTTCTCCTGCTGCAAAGGAGGGCGCCATCAAGGGTGAGCCTCAGCCTCTACGTCGACTTCTGTGACCAAAACCCAGAAAACCACCGGGTGATCCTGTGAAAGAAGAGTCAGGTCTTTGGAAAAATACGCTTCCTGGTTCTAGGAATGTCGTGAGGCACAGTGAGGATCTGGGCGGGTGTCACCGATCCTGATCCCAGGCAGCGGGAGGGAGGCCTTCCAGCCTTTTTACCCACCTCTTGGAGGCGGCTCTGCGAGGCTCCCCTAGGGAGGACACACACAGGGCTGTGCAGGGCAGCCTGGTGCGTGGCTGGAAGAAGGCGGCAGCAGGGCCATGTCACAGGGCTATGACAGGGCACTCAGCTCAGTTCTGGGCTTCTGGGCAGCCAAGGCAAAAAGGGGAAATGGGTTGTATTGGTTTGTTGTTTTGATTGAGAAGAAGCGTATGCATGTGTTTGGGAGGACAGAATTTTTTCTCGATACTAGGAAGTGTGCGTTCTTTGAGTCCTTACCCAAAGGGCTTTGAGGAACTACATAGTCTGAAAATTTATTTTCTTCACTATGGTTTTACAAAAAAAAATTTTTTTTCTAAGTTTCCTCATTGCTTGCTTTTTATGGAACTAAAATTCTGACCTGAGGTGCTGGTGCCTTGCCTGTAGGCCACCTGCTGTGGATGCGGTTCCCCCTCCCAGATGGCTGCTGGGAGCCATCTCCCACCCAAAATAGAGCTTTAATTCTAGCTGACGACCAGAATAGATGTTGGTTGGTACGTTGGCGTTTTGCTCCTGAGAGTTGGATTCCAATAGGAAAGCTTAAAAGGGGGTATGGAGCAGTCCTGCGGGACCCCCAGGGCTGTGTCCTGACGGGCCCTGGTTGGCTGGGAGCAGAACTCCCCACAAGCCATCAGGCTCACGGGAGTCTGTGTGGCCACGCCCTGAGTGGGTGGAGGCAGGGTCCCCGCAGCCCTGCAGTGGCCTCGCTATAGACGGTTTCTGTCTGTGCCACGGTCCCCACAGTGCTGTGCCTCCTGGTAACCACCAGTTCTGAATCACAGTGACGCCACACGGCGCAGGGCCCTTCGTGGTGTAGACCGCAAGGCGCTGGGGTCGGGCCTCTAGCTTGGCGCAATGATGGGGGGCTGGATTTGCACCTCAGGCTTCTGTTGGCTTTCTCCTCCCTTCATCCCAGTACCCTTCACCTCGACGCAATCCAGAACTACCTTCCAAAATTCCTGCACGGGCCTGGGCCCTCCATGGGAAGGTGCTGGAGGGGAGGGCTGCTGCCTCTTTGTTGACTAACAGGTTTAACTCATGATTGGGACAATGCCGCGGGGGTCCTGCACTGGCCCATGGGACACAGCACTGGGGCTGAACGGAGGGGGGCTCCTTGCCTGCACGGAAGGTGGGCCCCTTCCTGAGGCCTGTGCACCCCCATGCTGCCCTAGATTGTCCTCCTCTCCGTGACTACGTGGCCCTCAACGTCACCAGCAGCAGTTTCCGGGTGTCCTGGAGTCTGAATTCCACCCAGAACCACACCTTCCTCGTCCAGGTCCAGCAGGGCAAGCAGGTGCTCAGACGCACCTGGACCAGCGACCTGGGCCTGGAGGTGGCTGGGCTGGAGGCCGGGGAGCTGTATGGCGTGAAGACCAGCTACCAGGGCTGCGGGGCCAACGTCTCTGCCTGGCTGACCGTCAAGACAGGTAAGGCCGGGCCGGACCCCAGGTGACCTCATGGATGTGTCTTGGTCTCCCAGTTCCTGTAACCAGGCCACGAGAGGTCACCTCCTAACTGCAGCCTCCTCTGTCCCCTGAGCTTCCTAGAGCTTGGCAGCCTGCCTCATGGGCCCCCACGGGCCCCCCCAGGCTCCCCTGCGTGTCTCCTCCAGGGCTCACTCTGACATCTGAGAGGACCCCCTGGGGCTCTCTGGGGACCACCTTTGTGGCACATGCGAGGCCATCAGGTGGACAGGCAGAGCGTAGTAGCGCAGAGGATGGCAGCCGCGGGCACGCGGACAGCTGTCCCCACCCCCACCCCCACAGCGCTCTCTAAATGTCCCCCACCATCAGAGCTGAGCTGCACACTCCAGTCTCCAGGCCACGTGTGCCCGTTGCCCCTGTGACACTCGTGTGCTGCCACAGTGCACACCCCGTGCCAGGAGGACGCTCCCCCCCCCTAGGTGACACACTCACAGCTAGAACGCGGTGTTGGGAGGTGGCTGGCGTGGCTGCCCAGTCTCCCCGGTGCCTGCCCAGCTCTGCCTACTCGTCCTCATCCTGGGGGTCCCGGCAGTTGCAGACCTTGGTCTGGCTAGGTATCGGGGTGGCCTTTGTGGCTGTGGTTGGGAGGTGAGGGCTGCAGGGGGCTCCGAGATATTCTGCTCCCGTGTCCTGTGTGTGCCCTCAGCCCAGAGCAACGGGGCCAGGCTGGGGTCCGGCTCAGGGTGTGGCGAGCACTGAGGACGCTGCATGAAGACCCTCTGGGCTCTGTCCAGCGCACAGAGAGCCATGCAGTGGCAGCAGCCATGACGGTGGGTGAATGGCAGCCTGACCCCTCGGCCTATGCCCCGATGAACAGATTCGGGCCAGTCCCAGGCTGAGTCACCCCAGCACGCAGGTGGACACCAGAGGCCCCCACAACCCCAGCACGCAAGCACAAGCCCCTGACTTGCTGCAGGGTCTGCAGCTTCCCAGGGTCCCGCCCCTTCTCTCCAGGGACAAGGGGGGCCTCTCTTCTCCCCTGGAGGGACGCGAGGCCCGGGAGATGGTCACTGACCGGGCAGCGTCCAGTCCCGCTGTGCATCACCTCGGGCCCCTCCAGCACTTCACGCTCCTTCCAGTTCACCGGGACGCGCCACCTATGGCTGCCCTCTGTGGTGCCAGAGCTGTGTGGGGACAGCGGTGGCAATTTGCAGCTCCACCCACCGCCCCTGCCCTCATGCAAAAACACCCATGGTCCCACGCTAGGGAAGGCTGATTCAGAAGATTCTAGAAGACTTCTGAAGAGCCAGCCTCTGCCACTCTCCAGCCTTGATTTCTTTCTTTCTTGGGTTGCGGAAGGCCTTTTGTCAGTAGAGGCCTTCTAGGGTGCTGCACTCGCTGTACGGTGCGTTTCAGGGTGGCCTCCACACCATCTGCACGTGGGGTGGGTGTGTGCCTGTAGCAGGGGTCACCCAGAGCCTCGGGCTGCAATCTGGCTTCCAAGCCCCCGGGAGGCTGAACGTCCTCAGGGCTCAGCAGCTGCAGAGGTCAGAGGGGCCCACGTCAAGGCCCGAAAGCCAGGGCCAGCGGCTCCTAGGGGCCCAGCCTGGAAGAATCTGGGGTTTCAGTTACCTGCAGTCAACTGTGGTCTAAAAATATCAAAGGGAAAAATTCCACAATTTGTAAGTGTTAAATAACCTTTATTGCAGCGTGTTGTTGTAATTCTATTTTATTATTAGTCATTGTTCCAGGTCTTCCTCTGCCTGACTTGTAGCCTAAAGTCTATCCTAGGGGTGTGTGTGTGTGTGTGTGTGTGTGTGTGTGTGTAAAAACACATGCCGTCTACAGGGTTTGATGCCATCCTCAGCTTCGGGGGTCCACTGGGAATCTTGGGAGGTCTTGCCTTGGGTCGGGGTCTACTCACAGCCTCGGTGAGCTTTCTGTGCCCTTGATCCTGGTGTGCACAGGTGATGGACTGTGTGATAACCCTTGTTGGTCCCAGCACTTGTGACTGAGCTGAGCCAGGCCGGGTCAGCTAGCCGCTGTCATACTCAGCAGCACCCAGAGAGGCGGCAGGGCCTGTTTCCCTGCTCCCGACCTTTCCACTGTACGCGAGTCGGGTTTACTATCATGATGACAGTGACACGAGCCACCCCGTCCCACCTGGAGTATTTTCCCAGCATCAGAGTAACAGCAGCCTCCCTTGCTGATGGCAGCGGGGCAGGCTTCTCAGCGCCGAACCTGGGCGGTCCCAGCAACTGGGGCCGGTTTGTCACCCTGATGTTGGGGCCTGGGGGGATGCAGCAGAGGGCCTGGCTGGGCCTTGTGGCTGCGAGAGGGCAGAGGGGGCAGCAGCCCCTGGGGAAGGGACGTTAAAGGGGCCTTCCTACCCCGCAGGAGCTGGTGGGATCCAGTTCCTGTCGGCGTGGGCTGTGGGGTCTGCCCCTCTCCTCAGCGCTCCCGCCCTGGCCCTACGTTGGCTGATGCTGGTCGATCCTTGCACTCCAGTGCAGATATAAACACAGCACATCGAATTTCCCAGTTTGACTATCTCAATCTAAGGTTCATGCCGTGATCTAGTTTCAAGAAACTTTCCTCATCAGAAAATACTTTCTAGAAACCTGACAGAGAAGCAGGTGACTTTGAACCCCAGGGTTTCAGCTACTCTGTGTTGCCGTCTGTCTCAGATGCCCGGGTTTTTGGAGTTATAATAAGGATCGTGAACCTCAACCTGACGGAGCAGCTACTCAACTGCAGCAGCGTGGAACACAGGGACTTCTCCCGACAGCTGCTGCACGAGGTAAAGCCAGATGCGGCCCCAGACCCCTCACCTTGGGTCCTCCCAGGGGTGGGCAATATGCCCAGCCCCTCCCCTATGCTCATGGCAAAGTCACATGTCACTGTAGCCTCGGGCAGGCCAAGCCCAAATCGCACAGTAATGGCTTACCCCACACTACCCTGTCCCCTTGCGGTAGTTAATTTAGATACCTGACCAATCCGTCTTCAGAATCTGTGCTTTGATGGAAAGGTCTACACCACTTGAACACACAGCTGGATCTGCCGTTGAAACATCTGCTTGGGAGCCTGCCTTCCTGCGGTGGCGTGGCTTCGCCAGTGAAGCATTTACCAGCCATCTCGGCATCCCTTCCTCCTGTGGCTAACAGGAGACGTGAGCACACGGCCTGGCAGACAAAGCCATGTCAAATACTACCTATCCGCAGATGTCGAGCTGGAGGAGAAGTGGTGTACTAAATCACCAGAACTATGAAAGGGCTGAGCTTTTACCTTTCTTGTGAATGAACAGACTGGCCTGCCACAGTGTCATGAATGCCGGCAGAAGACAAGAGATCCCTAGGTCAGAGACAGAGCCCTTGTCACTCCCTCCCAGAACTGCAAGTGGCCTGAGCAGCATGCTGGCCCTTTTGCTCTGTTGGGTGTGCAGGTGAATGATGCCCATAGAGGGGGTCCAGGTCACAGCTGAGGAACCCCACACTTAGGGAACCCAAATCTTTTATAACAGGCTGCAGGCAAAAATGCCTAAGCCTTTCTTCAGATGGAGATGTTATCTTTGTTATGTTGGACAGTAAACAGGGTGTCCTTTGCTCTAGAGGGAGCCACCATTCCTGTCTCCCAAGGCTGTTCATAATATAAACATCCTTGGAAAGACCGTCTGGAACAAAAGGGCAGTTAGTGCCTCTGTTTGCAGGGTGTGTGGAAATGCAAGAGCACCATAGAATGTTGCTTCCCCGCATTCACCTGCAGGGGGGAAATAAGCTTTTGAGAGTTCTTAGAAAACTCTTTCCAATGTTAATTTCTTTGGGCTCATAGGAACTGAGTGGCAGAGGTGGGAGGTAAGGCTGGTACCTTCTTTGATAGAACATAGGTGACCCTGAGCCCTGGCTCTGTCTGTGTATTTTCTGGAGATATAGCCCAGTAATGAGGGGGACAGCTCCAAGTAGCCATGGGGACTGTTTCTTGGTGATTCTTCTCTGTCAATCAATCAGTCCATCAATAAACCCAACAGTCTATCTGACTCTCACCCACGTATACGAATTACCTGCATGCCCAACTTCAGAACACCCAGGGTGGACTGTTCACCTGATGCTGCAGGTCTGGGAGCTGATGGTAGTGGTCACTCTGGGTTCTCCAACAAGATCAGGTCAGGCTCGGCTGTTCTCAGGGAAAACCTGGCTGGGGTTCCGCCAGCTGACGGGCGTCTCTGCTGCCATGCCTGAGCACTGTCGTCTCTGTCGCCTCTCCTTGGCTAGGTCGAGAACTCCCTCCCCCCAGCAGTTTGCGACCTGCACCGTCGCGGGAAGCTGAGGATGCGGGTGGCGTCTCTGCAGGTGGGGAGCGTGGTGGTGAAGCTGCGGCTCACAGTGCGAGACCCCGAGTTTCCGGTGGGTGTCTCCACCCTGGCTCCCCTGCTCCAGCTCCTGTCTTCAAGCACAGTGTTCCAGATCGACCCGCAGGGGACGGTGGTGGAAGGTAGGCGTGCCCCCACAGGACTGGGCCACCTGGTGTCCCTCCAGCGTGGGTGTAGCCTAGGAGACCTTATTTGAGGTCAATCTTTCCTTTACCCATAAGATAAATAAAGGAAAGGAAAGCAAATCCTTATCTGTGTCCCTCCATAAGAACCAGGGGCCAGGGCCAGGCCCCCCACTCTGCACCCCACTCCTCGCTGCTCCAGACAGGGGAGGGCTCTCTGAGGCAGGGCTCATTCCCTCCTGATGGTGCCTCTTGTGAATTTCAGGTTCAGAACATTGAGGAAAATGGGGCTGGGGGTCCACATGGGGGCAGGAAGTGGGCATTCTCTGTGTCTGGTCAGGGCCTGGCATTGCAGGGTGTCTGAGGAAGCTCACCTGTGGGACTATTTGATTAGCCCACATGCCATTTCATTTTACTTGATGTCACTTTGAAGCAAGAGAGACAAAGCCGTACAGAAAAAGTGTCATAAAGAGAGATGCAGACAGATAGGTAGAGAGAGAGAGAGAGAGAGAGAGAGAGAGAGAGAGAGAGAGAGAGTCAGTGGTAGACACAGAGAGAGACAGAGACAGGGAGAGCGAAGACATAGACATGGAGCCAGTGACATAGAGACCGAGAAACGGAGGCAGATGCAGAGACACAGACAGACACAGAGAGAGAGACAGGGCAGAGACAGAGTGCCAACTCTGAGGCCAGCTTTGCTGCTCCCCAGCAGGGCCTGGCTTCTACTCCACAGTGGGACAGAATCTCTGCACCTGTGCCTCAGCTGGGCTCCTACCCCAGTGGCCCTGGGCCGAGGGGAGCAACAGTACCCCCTTGAGCTCAGTGGTGTGCTGGCTGCCCAGCCTTCCCCTGCCCAGGGGTGCAGGCGCCACGACATCTGTACTGAAGTCACTCCTGGTGTCCTGTGCTTAGTCTGGGGGTCACTCGGTTCATTGGTGTCCTCAGAGATGATGTGCTGCAGTGGCCCTTGTACTTGACAGGGCCCTGCCTGGCTGGGCTGTGGGGCTGAGTGCCAGCAGGAGCGGGGGCCCTGTAGCAGGGTCCTTAATGCATGCCCTGCACCTGCCTGAGACCAGACCTTCAGGTGATGCAGCCCTGCCTCCCCCGACGTAGGGACCAGGGCCAGGCTACTCCAGATCTTGGGTGTGAGGGACATAGTGGTATGAAGAAGGCCCCAGGAGTCACGTGTGCTTGGAACTTCAGAATGTGACCTTGTTTAGAGCAAGTGTTTGCAGACAGCATTAAGGCAAGAGCTCAAAATAAGACCAACCTATGGTTAGATGTGGGGTGGGCCCTGAATTCAAGGACAAGTGTCCTCAAAAGAGACAGAAAGCAGAGACACACACAGGCAGGGAGGGGGCCGCGGGAAGACCCAGGCTGGAGGGACGCACCAGGGACGCCTGGAGCCAGGAGAAGCTGTGCTGGGCGCAGGAGGGTCCCGCTGAGCCCAGAGCCAGCTGGGCCCTGGCTGAATGGGGAGGATGAATCTCTGTTGTTTGGAGCCGCCCAGTGTGTGGTCACTGTCATGGCGGCCACAGGACACAGTACAAGGGAAGACCTGCCTTGCGTTTCTGATATCCCCTAAGTCAGGTGAAAGTATCCCCCAACTGTTCCCCAGGAGTTCCAGAAGCCCTGGACGTTGCTGAGTGCCCGTGACAGCAAGCTGCCCAGCCGGCGCTGCCCGCTGAGGGCCTCCGTGAGGCGCCACCTCAGCTGGCTCTTTGGTCTAGGGGTGACCTCTGGGGATGCCGTATCTGTGAATCGTCATCAGGGGAGGTGGCCCTGCCTTGGGCAGAGTCTTCTGACTCAGGAACCAGGGGCTTCCCTGGATACTGGAGCAGCAGAACCACTACAGGGCCCAGTCCCTCTCCAGGGAGGCCGCAGTGCACTGTGGGGTGGGTCTCCCCTCCCTGGGAGAGCCCCGCCTCGGGCCAGGCCTGGCAGGGGAAGCGCACACCGTGCCTTCTGTGACAACACCTGGCACTCCTGGGGGAAGGAACGGCGTCCGCTCAGGTTCATCAGGAAGTGATCCTGGTGGCGTGGCTGGAATGTTCTGGGTCATTCTGGAGCACGAGCTGCCCTTGGGTCAGCATGTCCCAATCCTGACACTGGAGGCTGGCGGGGGCCTGCGTGGGGCTGTGGGGTTGTCACGACCTCAGCTCTGCCCTTCGCCTGTCTGTCCTGAGCCTGCCGTGTCCCGGGCCGGGCGTGGGAGGGGTGCAGAGTGCTGCCCCCCTCGGGCTCCCGCCCCACGCTTACCTGCCCAGCCCCGGGGGGCACCGCCCACCCAGCAGCTCTGGCTGCGGCGCACCTGCCTCCCCCTCTGCGTCAGGAGCCAGCTGGCTTTGGCTTCAGCATAGACCGAGTAAAACCGCCCACGCTGCGCCCTGGGCTTGCCCGTGGCCGCCAGCAGTGGGAGCCGCGCTAGGTGGGTCACTGCACACTAAGAATAGGTGCCAGGTGCTTGGTGGCCTGACCGTCTGGACTGGAGCCTCCGCTGCCCTCCGGGCCTGCTCCCGCCCAGCCTGGCTCCATCCCAGCCTGGTGGCTCAGGCCAGTAGCACTTCGGGTGGGCATGTGGCCTGGCTCTGGCAGTGCCGTGATGGCAAAGTCACCCAGAGGGCCACATGTAAGTGGCCTATAGCTGTCCCAGCAGGTGACCATCTTGCTGAGCTCTGGGGATGCCGTATCTGTGAAGACAGCATGAAGCAGAACCGAGAAGCCGCAGGGAGGGCCTCTGGGCTCCCCCAGCCGCACAGCTGCCAGGAACCAAAAGTCCCTGTCGTGGCCTCAGTCCCTGCCAGTCGGGCTCTCTGGCAGGCTGGGTCGTTGCATTCCTGGGAGCCTCCGCCTGCAGCTCGATAAGCACAGACATGGGGAGGCCTGGCCTCCCTGGCCTCCGCTCAGCCCACCTCCACCCCGTGGGCACCGCGCTCCTGCCCTTCTAGCAGAGGCGGGTCCTTTCAGAGTCCTCCCTGACCAGCAGGCCGCATTCCCAGCTGACCTTTCAGACCAGAGCTGCCCTGTGGGCAGTGACCCACAGGGAGGGTCCTGGGCTGAAGGACAGACTGTAGGGTCTTGACCCCAGCTCTTCCTGGCCAGAAATCCAGGTGAGGGGCTTGCTCCTTCGGGTCTCCTCCATGCTGTCTAGTCTGTGGTAACGTGCAGGGACCGGCACGTCCTCTACTAGAGCAGGCCGCAGATGGCGTGGCGGCCCCCAGGGTGGACAGAAGGAGGTGGGAGAAAGAGGAAGGGGTGGCAATCCCCAGGTGTTTTCTGTTCTGAAGTTTAGCCAGTGACAGTCCTGGCTGAGCACTGGTGGGGAGACACGGGCGTCCTGGGCCCAGGAGCAGACGGGGGTGATGGGACGGGCAAGGACCCAGGACTGGAGTTCTGGGCTTTCCCTGATGCTCTTCCTTTGCCTGAGCCAGAAGGGCTGGGCCTCTCATGATGTGGTGACCCCATGCGGGGTCTCTGGGGCATGGGCAGGAGGCTTACAGGGTTCCCACACTTGCCGAGACCGTGGATGCTCTGAAATGGCTCAGAGAGTCCACGTCACGCTTAACGGGAGTCCTCCAGGCTCAGTCACTTTCTGTCTCTTGGTTGAAACGGGAAACGTTAGGGGACATTGGGACATCACTGGAGGAGGAGGCCTCTCGCCACTCGTGGTGAGAACAAGGAATATCCAAGAGGAATGCGTTCACCTGAGAGAGCCACCACTCCCTGACCCTTGCCCCAGAAAGCCAGCCCAGGTGAAGGCCAGCAGGCCATCTGTCCGTCTGTCCATCCACCTGTCAGTTGGAGGCCAGGCTTCTAGGAGGGGCTCTTGTGCGGTCTCCCGGTGCTGGACTCCGCCTCTTCCCCAGGAGAGCAGTCAGGAAGCCTCTGGCCGGGCCTCCTGTTTTCTGGTCTCTCTGGCCTCCCCTCACTGGCTCTGCCTTGCCCCTCCCCGCAGACTGGGACGAGTGTGCCGACAGCTCGGGGCATGACTGCTCCCCCGCCGCCCGCTGCGTCAACCTCGAGGGCTCCTACACCTGCCAGTGCCGCACAGCCAGGGACGCCAACCCCTCCCGGGCTGGCCGGGCCTGTGAGGGTGCGTGTCCCCAGCCCCGCCCTGGGACCTGGGGGAGGGGGGCAAGCTCATGCAAGTGTCAGTGGAAATGTTTTAGTTTTCTTTTAAAATCAGAAGAAAGAAAATAATACGATGGTAAACATACACTACAGCGAATCCAGCCTGGATTCGGTTCATCTTCATGCCAGTGTAGTTGTAAATTTTAATTTTAATGGATTTTTTAGTGAGGGGTAGGGAATCCACCGGCCACCATGAGCCCCTGGGAAGGCAGGTTCCTTCCCGGGAGGCCTCAGACTGGAGAGGGTGTGGAAGGCCAGGTGAGCCGGACAAAGGCCTGTGGGGCCTCCGAGTCCTGAACCCCCACATCTCGGCCACCAGAGTGGCCACCAGAGTGGCCACCAGAGTGCAGCGGCCACCAGAGTGCTGCATAGGGAAGCCGGGGGCCACCTGCAGACTTCAGATGCCGTGGTTGACTTTCCACGTCTGCCGTGGACGAGGGTGTGGGCAGCGGAGGGGCCCAGCCACGCCCGACGTCCATGCTGAGGCCTGTGTAGCAGGAAGGAGGCGTAGGAGAGACCCCGGGAGAGCACTGCGGACGTGCAGCGTCCATCCTGCGTCCCGAGGAGTCCACTGCCCGTCTCCCGCTTCTCTTATTTACCTAGTGTCCAGCAAGCAGTTGACAGCGACTAGCACCGAGTCCCACACTGAGTACGCACCGGGGAAACTCTCCCGTTCCCCAGGGCCCTGGGGGTCCATCAGCGGCCTCTGAGCACTAAGGCCTGCCCCCGGCCCTGGGCCTGCAGCCCCCAGGGGACTTCCTGCCTGCTTTGGGGGTCTCAGCTCCCTCTTTGCAGGCAGAAAGGCCCACCGTGCCTTCTGAGGACTCAGGGAACTTGCTGACACGGCCCATTGAATGCCCCAGGGCCAGCCTGTGTCCCCTTGGGGTCCCTGGGGACGCAGGGCAGTCCTGGTGGATGGCTTCTTTCCTCCAGGGAGGACTCTGGGTTGTGGGAGGCACTGGGTGGGCTTGGCTCAGGGGTTCCTGGTGTCAGGTGGCGGGTGTGTCTTGCAGGTGACGTGGTGAGCCCCACTGCAGGTGAGCTGTCTGCAGCAACAGGGGTGACAGCCCCAGCTCTCGGCACAGGGACAACCACCCTGTCACTCAGACCCAGGCACCCATGGGACACCCTGGCAGCAAGCCAGGCCCAGACCCCAGGACCCCCACCCAGGAGAGGGGGCGGCGGCACCGTCGGGAAGAACAGGAACAGCACAGGGCAAGGCGCGCAGCAGGAGGCGCCCAGCACGGCCCCTGGCCCGGAGACCAGCCAAGGGGGCACCAGCGTGGTGGCCAGCCCCTCTTCCCTCAGCAGTCCTGGGCCAACCCGCGTCTCCCCTCAGGGGGACACAGACAGCCCACTGGATCCCCCTGGACAGTTACTGGGGAGCCCCACCGTGGAGCTACTCTTCTGGCCTGCTTCTGCAGAGCGCCCCACAGGCCACGTGGCGTGGCACGCCAGCCTTGCCACCCAGAAGACACCGCTGAACTCTACAAGCCTGCAGGACGAGGACCCCAGATCTTCCCCCCTGCCAGACCTGGCGTCGACCCCCAGCCCTGCGTCCCTGCAGCCCCCTACCTGTGGTGAGCTGTCTGGGGAGGGAGACCCTTGTGGGAACTTTGCAGTCCAGGTGTGTTCAGGTGACCAGGCTCAGCCGGTGTCCCAAGCCTACTAAAAATGCAGGGCCATCTGTCTCATCTTGTGCAGGGGGAGACCCCCACAGAGCCGTGTGACCCCAGTGGTAGTGTCTGGTCTAGTCAGGAAGAGAGATGCCTCCCCGTCCCCAGCCCTGTCCTCCTCTCCTCCGCCCAACGGCCCCTGTGTGCAGCCGCTGGGGCAGCAGGCAGCAGGGGAAGCGCCCTGGGGCGTGTGCGTCCCTCCAGTGACTGGACCAACCCGAGTGTGGGGTGCCAACAGCACTACAGTCCCCAGCGGGTCTGTTCCCTGGCTGGCTGCAGCCCTCGGTGGTGTCACAGCACCCCGTGACTCTGCACCCGCTTTCTTGCACTCCACGCTGTTCTGTGCGCCCAGGCCTGGGGAGCCCCCAGCAGCTCCACACCCCCAGCTCTTCCTCAGCCAGCCATGCTGAGCCCAGCTGCTCAGCCCCAGATGCCTGACCCATGCTGTGAGTAGAGGGTCGTCATCCCCAAGCCAGGGGACAGCCCAGGAGAGCAGCTGCTCCCTGCAGCCAAAGGCCCGGGGGTGACCGCGCCCCAGAGGCTGTACTGGCATCTGCCTTGTGGGCGTGCCCAGCGGGTTCAGCCCTGGGCCTGGCACACTGCTGTCGAGTGTGAGGTCGGCCACCTGAGCTCCTGGACCCAACTCTCCAGCTCACGTGGGCAGCACTGTCCCGGCAGGAGCCACGGGCCCCCTGTTGGAGCAGCTCTCAAGGTGGGCAGTGCCTCCTGGGGCGTCCACCCGGGCTCAGGCGTGGGCAGCCTTGCTGAGGAGCCGGCCGGCACCGGCTGAAGGGGCCTCGTCTGGGGCACTTAGGGCCAAGGGCTGAGTTTGAACCTGGCTCCAGAACAGAGCAAAGCCAGGACCTGTTTGCTGTCACCCCGAGGGGAGCCAGGCTAGAGGCCTGTGAGGACGCCCCCAGGCGAGCTGGGGTGCAGCTGGGACGCACAGCACTGCCCGCTGCCCTCAGGGCTCGCGCTGTAAGCCCAGAGAGGGGCAGAAGCTGATCTCCCTCCCTCACTGCCCAGTGCCCCAGCACAGAGCAGGTGCTCACAGATACCCAGAGCAGGACTGAACGAAGACAGAGTCGGCACTTGGTCCTCGGCCTTGGCCAGTCCTGCTCTCTAAGAACCCTGCGTTGATTCCACTTTTGGCCTTTATGTTTCCCTTCCCAGTCCCCGTCCCTATCGAGAGGGTCACGGTCTCCAGTGTGACCAGCACCAGCTTCCACCTGGCGTGGGTGGCGAACCTTACCTTGCACCCCACCTTCCGGCTCACCCTGGCCTCCCCGCGGAGCCCTGCCGTGGGCCTGGAGACCCGAGGCACGAACACGACTCTGTCGGGGCTGGAGCCTGGCGTCTTGCACCGGGTGGAGATCGTGGCCAACGCGTGTGGGAGGGAAGGTGCCAGGGCTCGCCTGAAAGTGAGGACAGGTAAGGGCCGTTTGCTCTCACCAGAGCCCGTCGGGATCCGCGGTGGCCGGGCTCAGCCTGGCCGCTTGTCCTGAAAGCGAGGTTGAAGACGGATGAGGAGGTGCCCGGGCCGAGGTGCGGGAGCTGGTCGCGGGCGGTCGGGTTCCACGCTCTGCTCACACCGCTCAGCAGCCGGGAGGTGGCGTCTCAGGGGAGTGGCAGGAGGGGGCTCTGCAGAGCACGCCCGGTGCTGCCATCTGTGCCCTCTGGGTGCACAGCGGGGAAGTGCTCGTGGTGCTGGTCTGTCCCCTCCCACCCTCTACTCTGTGGACTTGGAGGACGCCAGTCACCTGCTGATGGCCTCCAGAGCCCAGTGCCACAGGCGGAGGGGTGGGGGATAGACCTGAGTGATGCCCAGCACAGACTCCAACACGCTGGCGCGGGTCCCCATCCGCAAGCCACAGTCAGATGACCTCCTTCTCTTCCTCGTTAGCCTGTCACCTGGATAGTTTCTGAACATGCGATCACCTGTGTGACACTGCAGGTAGTCCTCACAGCTCAGGGACTTTTCAGGCATCGATGCAGGGTCTCCAAGGTGGGGCCCCATCTTTGGGAGTGCTGGAGATGGCCTACTGGGGTGCAATCAGCCAGCTTAGCACTTTGTGTGAGTTAAAGTCCTGTCCGCCTGGGGCTGGGACGTGAGAGAGCAGCTCGGCTTGCAGTGGTGCTAACTGTGGGAGCTCGTGGCCCGCGGGAGGAGAGGAGGTCAGTGCTGGCTCGATGGTCGGGCAGGGTGGCCTCTGAGTCCGAGAGCTGCAGCTGGGTCGCTCAGGTTCTCCTTTACTCTGAGGGACAACATGTACATGAGCATGTGACCCCGTGCCTGAGGCTGGCTCTGTGTCCATTCTCACCTGTCCCCTGTCCTGCATCTGATGGCTTCCAGATGCCACCCGTCACAGCTCTGGACCCATGGCCCTTAGGTGCAGTGACAGCAATGGCCCCAAGGAGTAGGGCTTGGGGTTCACCCAGGGATGTGCAGCAGGACAGCTCTGTGGTGTGTATTGAGACCAAGAAGCTCTCAGGGGACACGCTTGAAGCCCCCCAGGAGAGGAGGAGCTTGTCCTTCTCTCTCACTGCCCCGACCCCCTGGTGTGTGCCAAGTGCTTGACGGGTAGTTGGTGATGGCCTGAACAAGGAGGGACGTGTCTGGGAGCTGACAGCCAGGAAGCCTCTGGACGGTGCTCCTGGAAGCCCCTGGAGGGCAGGGATCCAGATGGCACCACAGCAGGGCTGCCACACCCCGGAGCCCTGAGGCTGCGAGGGGAGGGGGATGCTGACCAAACCAGACCTCGGCCCTGCCGTGGGGCAGGCTCCACGCAGAGGCCTGGCAGAGCCCGTGGCCTGGTCTCCCCGGGACAGCCAGTCTGCACAGCAGCCATGGCCTGGTTGTTTGCCGGAGGCTCCCTTCGCTCTCGGAGCTGTCCTGGCTTGCCGGCTAGTTGCTGAACGCCTGTTCACGGTGACAGCCGTGAGGGACAGTGCAGGGCTGAGCTGGTCCTGCAGCCCCGGGAAGGTCCTCCCCCGTGCTCAGGCTTGTCCCACGTCCTCGGGAGCCCCGTGGGCCGTGTCTGTGGGTGCTGGGCTCAGTCTTTCTTACTGGAGCACAGCATGGCCTTGGCTTGGTGTTCTGGCCCTCGAGGCCACACGGAACGGCAGCCGGTGACCTGCAGCATCCAGTTCCAAATGCGTCTGTTCTCCATCCCGCAGCCGCACAGAAGCTCCGTGGCAAGGTCAGGCTAGCACACGTCAGGTTCTCCGAATCCCTGTGCCATCCAAGCAGTGCGGAGCGCCGGCGCTTCCTGGGGCTCTTCCTCAGAACGGTGAGTGGGCAGCAGGCCCCGTGTCCTTTTGGGAGGCCCAGGACGCCCCAGCTTCAGGCAACCAGGAATCAGACTTGCAGGCCAGGGGAGTCCTTGGTTTTGAAAGTGGCTGGGACTGCAAGCTTTGGCATGGCCCTGGTGTCCCCCAGACCCAGCACGGGCACATCTGGATAAGGGAGCCACACTTGTCCCCTGCACACCCCGGCTTCACTGTTCATTATGGGACCCTGTGGAGCAGAAAGACCCTCCCCCGCTTAAAAACAGACACAAGTAACAAACTTTAAAAATCGAGATCTATTTCATGTACTCTAAAATTCATATTTTAAAGCATACACTTTAACTACATTTGCAAGATCACACAGCCATCACCACCATCTAATTCCACATCGCTTTCATCATCCTTAAGAGAAGCGCTGTACCACTGTGAGTCACCCCCCTCTGCCTCCCCTGGCCTCTGGCCTCCACTCCTGGGCTCCTGTCTCTGGATTGTCTGTTCCGGACACTCGTGCAGTGGAAACCCACGGCCTGTGGCCTTTGTGTCCGCTCCTTTCCTTAGTGCCCCATTTCCAAGATTCATTCTTGGGACTCCTTTCTGCGGCTGTATTGTCCCTGCGTGGAAGGACCACATCCTGTTTGTGCAGACACCACGTGATAGACGTTGGTTTGCTTCCACGTCTTGCTGTTATGACTCATGCTGCGATGGCACCAGGTCACCTGTGTTTACAAAAATTGCTTTTCCTACTCTTCCTTGCCTTTCTTCCCTGCCGCTCCTGGAGCGTTCTTTGTGCTGGGACGCTGTTACCACTTAGGAAGGGGGAGTCTCTAGTTTGGTTAGGGTTAGAGTGGTTTTGAAGGTTTTGCAGGCACTCGGCCTCTCTAACTGTCTCCTGCCTCTAGTGGCAATCTCACATTCTAGGTCCACCAGCGCGGAGGGGGTTGGCAGTGCCACCCAGTGGTGGGTGTGACAGGTGATTCCATTCAACCCTTCTGCACCCCAGCTGGTTGATGAGTGCTGCTGCCTTTGGGAGCTGGCTCTGGGGAGCTGTGGGGACCTGGGGTCCTGCCTCCTCTGTTCTGGGGTTCCAGCTCCTGTGGTGGCCCCATGGTGAGCATCACCCCCTCCTCTGGGTGCAGGGGTAGTTACACACACTGACCCTTCTAGGGGGTGCCCAGGTTGGACAGGCAGCCACATCTCCACCCCAGGTTTCTTGATTAATCTTTCCCCCTTAAACCAGTTCCTTCTTTGCCTGCGTTTGAGGATAATTGGTTTTTTAAGATCTGGAATCTCAGGACAGCAAATGACTGTATGAGAAGAGGAATGTAGAACGTCAAGGCAGATTCCAGGAGGCGGAGGGTTAATGAGGCACCGACTCATCGTCCCCTCCTGGCAGGGCCTGGAGATCCGTTTGACATGGTCACCATGACTCAGGACTAAGCAGATCTCTCCTCGGAAGCCAGGGGCGGGGAGAAGCCGACTGTTACACCCATATTGACAGTGACAGCAGCTATCCGAGCCACCACAGGCAGATGTGGGGAGGGTCTTTCCGGGGGGGGGGGTTGGCCTCTGATGGGTGACAGTGGATTTGCACGTTGGGTGGCTCAGAGGCGGGAGAGCGACTCCATGAGTGGGTGTCTGCGCCCTGCACCTCGTGGCTGTCTGTGAGGACGGCCCTGGGGTGTGCGTCTCCGGAGATCTGCACTCCATGAACCATTAGAGCCCACTGTGAGGTCGTGTGTCTTTCTGGGCATTCTGACCATGATGAGCTGGGATGGAATAGCACAGCGTGTGACGTGTAACTTCACCCAAGACTACAGAACGGGAAGCAAGCCTTTCAGGGGTGGAGACTGCCGGTCCCACTGGGAATGCTGGTGACACGCATGGGGAAGCAGCTTGGGTACGGGGAGGAAGAAGGAAGGGGAGATGTCCTCAGTGTCAGGGGCAGAGGGTTGGTGGCTCCCCATGACCTCTCACTCAGGCTCCTGCTCTCTGTACCTCTGGGCTGAGTTGTAGGCTCCTGTGTCACCTTGAACCCCCACGTCATAGGCAGGGTCCCCACCTGCGCACCTGCTCCGTGCTTGACCTGTCCACGGGCTGCGGGGGAGTAGTAGGACCCTTCTCAGTCTCGCAGACACTCCCGGGTGTTTGTGCTGGCCTGGGGACTTGCAGACAGGGAAGGAGCCCAGAACCCACCTGTGGCTTTGACAGTTTTGCTGTGAGCTGGTCATGCGGCTGGGCGGGACCCCAGGAGGAGCTGCCTGTAGGACCCGTGGCCCCTGTCCTCAGAAGGCCACTTTTCTTACACGGCTTTTAAATCTCAAGGTGGGGGACTCCTTGCCAGCCACGCTGCGTCAGCACATGGACTCTGGCGGGATCCGAGTGGACGTCACCAGCATCACCAATGGCAGTGTCGTGGTGGAGTTTGATTTGCTGGTAATGGTGGGCCTGGACGTCAGGGAGGTGTCCGCGGCGTTCCTCCGCGCCCTGCAGAACGCGTCTCTGCTGGAAGAGAGCAGAGGCAGCGCCTCCATATGGGGTAGGTGGAGGCTAGGCACAGGGGGCCTCCCCCAAGTGCAGGACTGGGGCAGCAAGAGCCCGGCTGCTGCCTTTGGTTTGGGGGATGTGCCCACGAGCCCCCTCTGTGGTTTTTCTGCCAAACTAGCTGAGAGCGTGGGATAGATAGTACCCTCCTCGTCTCTCCCATTGCCCCTGTGACTGCTAAGGCCTAAGGGTTGGAAGCATCTTCAGCTGAACCTGCAGAGTACCGCCTTCTGCAGCTGCCCCGCCCTACCCCTGCTGCCCATTTTGGTGGACCAAGGGAGATGCGTCTCTTTGAGCCAGCCAGATTCCTCCCAGGCAGTCTCCCAGAAGATCCTAGTGGGGCGGTGGGTAAGAACAGCAGGGAGAAAAGGCGACAGGTTCTTTTCTCAGATCGTGCTTTAAAAGCAATGGTAAACTGGGCGTGATGGCGCACGCCTATAATCCCAGTGTCCAGAGCCACTCCAGAGAGGCCGCGGCAGGAGGATTGCAAATCCAAAGCCAGCCTCAGCAACCTAGTGAGGCCCTACAGCAACTCAGCAAGATCTTATCAAATATAGGACAAGTAAAAGATAGAAAAGGGCTGGGGATGTGGCTCAGTGGTTCAGCTCCCCTGGGTTCAATCTTTGGTACCAAAAAGAAAAGAACGAAAAGGAATATTAAATGGCTATTAGTTACGTGTATGAAACATTGAAGACTTCTTAATTGAGGATTAATATTTCCTGATTTTTGGAATGAGAAGAATTTACCAAAGAAAATCGGATTTCCAGAAAAGAGGCTGAAATCCTTTACTATATAAATACACATTTTTTTTCCTAAAGGGGCTGGGGGTTGAACACAGGGCCTTGCGCATGCTGAGCCAGGCTGTATCAGTGAGTTATACCCCAGCCCTGAAGACCCCAATCTTCTACATCAAGCAAAACAAAGGCACCATAATAAAGTGAGCAAAATATGTTCAATAATCTGATGAGGAATAATATCCTAAGTACAGAGAGATCATACAAACAGATGATAAATAGCCAAGAACCCTATAGATAGGTGCACCAGGGACCCAAAGAAAAAATATATAAGAGAAGACACAAATTACTGACAAAGATGGGCCACCAAAGACACTGCCATCAACGTAACATGCTCTTTTTGCCCTTCAAATTACAAGTAAAGATTTGCATTTCTCTAATTGCCAGAGATGTTGAACATTTTTTTAATGTATTTGTTGATTGATTGTATATCTTCTTCTGAGAAGTGTCTGTTCAGTTCCTTGGCCCATTTATTGATTGGGTTATTTGCATTTTGGTGTTAAGATTTTTGAGTTCTTTATATATTCTAGAGATTAGTGCGCTATCTGACGTGCGTGTGGTAAAAATTTGTTCCCAAATAGTAGGCTCTCTATTCACCTCACTGATTGTTTCTTTTGCTGAGAAGCAGCTTTGTAATTTGAATCTATCCCATTTATTGATTCTTGATATTAATTCTTGCACTACAGGAGTCTTATTAAGGAACTTGGGCCTAATCCAACATGTTGGAGATTAGAGCTTACTTTTCCTTCTATTAGGCCTAGTGTCTCTGGTCTAATTCCTAGATCCTTGATCCACTTTGAGTTGAATTTTGTGCATGGTGAGAGATAGAGGTTTAATTTCATTTTATTGCATATTGATTTCCAGTTTTCCCAGCACCATTTGTTGAAGAGGCTATCTTTTCTCCAATGTATGTTTTTGGCACCTTTGTCCAATATAAGATAACTGAAATTATATGCGTTAGTTTCTGTGTCCTCTATTCTGTACCATTGGTCTACCAGTCTATTTTGGTGCCAATACCATGCTGTTTTTGTTACTATTGCTCTGTAGTATAATTTAAGTTCTGGTATAGTGATGCCACCTGCTTCACTCCTCTTGCTAAGGATTGCTTTAGCTAGTATGGGTCTCTTAGTTTTCCAGATGAATTTCATGACTGCTTTTTCTATTTCTAAGAGGAATGTCATTGGGATTTTGATTGGCATTGCATTAAATCTGTATAGTGCTTTTGGTAGTATGGACAACATCTCTGCCAATTAGAAAAATGCAAATCAAAACCATTCAAAGATTTCATCTCATACCAGTCAGAATGGCAGCTATTAAGAACACAAACAGCAATAAATGTTGGCAAGGATGTGGAGAAAAAGACACACTTATACATTGTTGGTGGGACTGAAAAATGGTATAGCCAATATGGAAAGCAGTATGGAGATTCCTTGGAAAACTGGGAATAGAACCACCTTATGACCCAGCTATCCCACTCCTTGGTCTTTACCCAAAGGACTTAAAAACAGCATACTACAGAGACGCAGCCACATCAATGTTTATAGCAACATAATTCGCAATAGCTAAACTGTGGAATCAACCTAGATGCCCTTTGGTGGATGAATGGTTAAAGAAAATGTGGTATATATACACAATGGAGTATTACTCAGCCATAAGAGAGACTAAAATCATGGCATTCACAGGTAAATGGATGAAGTTAGAGAATATAAGGCTAAGTGAAGTTAGCCAATCCCCAAAAGCCAAATGCTGAATGTTTTCTCTGATATAAGGAGGCTGATTCACAGTGGGGTTGGGATGGAGAGCATAGGAGGACTACAGGAACACTAGAATGGCCAATGGGGAGGGAGGGGAAGGGAGGGGGCAAAAGGGTGAAGAAAAAAAAAAAGATGGTAGAATGAGATGGATATCATTACCCTAAGTGCATGTATGAAGTCACGAATGGTGTGAATATACTTTGCATACAACCAGAGATAAATAAAAATGTGCTCTACAAGTATTAAAAAATCACAAGTAAAGAATCTTAATAATATAATGTATGAATTCTAATGAAGGTGCCATGAAGCAGGAGCTTGAGGAGTTGCTGGAGGTGGAATTTGCTCCCCCTTCTCGGAAACCAATCAGCAGTAGACACCAGGAGCTGCACAGGTGTCCCCCACCTTGGCTTTGGGGTATCACTTCTAGGATTTTCAGAACTCAGTTTGAACCATGTCTTTGTCTTTGTGTGTGTGTGTGTGTGTGTGTGTGTGTGTGGTGCTGGGATTGAACCCAGGGCTTTGTGCATGCGAGGCAACACTCTATCAACTGAGCCACATCACCAGCCCTCAGTTTAGACCATGGTTTATACAACATATTCATCTTCAGGGTCACTTTAAAAGCAGAAGAGCTGGAAATACCAACAATCCTGGGGTAGGAAATGTGCTAAATTTTGTCCCTGGCGTATGCTGCTGTCACTTATGAAAGTGAGGCTTGTTGGGGTGGAAGGTGCTGAGGCGACAGGGGAGGGAAAGAGGAGGCTATGCTTCGCGTCAGTGGAGGCTGAGCCCCAGGGCCCCACCCGGGCCAGGCGAGTGCTCTACCGCCCGCCCGAGCTACGCCCCGGCCTGGCGTCTGTCTTGAGGCCGGGTGGGAATAAGCCAGCTGCAGAGCCGGCGGGTCTGGTTCTGGGCTCTGCTCTCCTGCTGCCCTCCGTTTTCTGCAGCAGGCCTGCCGCTGCTAGCTAAGCAGCCACGCCTGAGGAGGGAGGCAGGAGGCGCAGGCCTGCGGGGGAGGAGAGGTCGGGCCTGGCTGCCGGCTCTCTCTAGAGGTTGAGGGCAGACCCTGCCTTGCCGGCACCCCGACAGCAGCTCCCAGCCACGCCCCAGCAGCCGGTGCCCTCCAGAGCTGGCCACACGCATGTGGCCGCTCTCCCCGCGGGGCCGTGGGTGAGCCACCAGCCTGGCGACGCCTCTGCCCGGCCACCCGCAGGCCATCTGGGTGTTTCCTGCTCTGTTCTCTGAACACCTTGCAGATTACGACGAGTGTGAGAGGCAGGAGGACGACTGCGTGCCGGGGACGTCCTGCAGGAACACCTTCGGGTCTTTCACCTGCAGCTGCCAGGGAGGCGCCCCGGATTTTTATGTGGAATATTCTGGAAGACCCTGCGAAGGTGATAGTGTCATAATCCCCTTTCCAGAATACTGTCCCACAATCTGTCCTTAAAAAAGGACTCTCACATGCAATAGGCTGTTTGTTCCAGTAAGTCAGTGTGGTTTCATGTCCTGGGGTGAGTTTCCTGTGTGCACTCTGGGGGGTGTGTGGGGTGTGTGTGTGCGTGCAGTGTGTATGTGTATGTGCACGTCCCCTCCTATTTCATGTATTCCCAGTGAGGGGAGACAGTCATTTACGTAACAGGACGTGGGCAACGGGCTGTGCTTAGGGCAGAAGCAGGAGGCACAGAGACCAAGTTGCTTCGGACCCGAGTGTGGCCAGGGAGGGCTCGCGGGAAGAGGTGTCTTGGGGCTGGTCTTAAGGGGCAGCTAAGGAGGCACGTGGCAGGGAGGGCAGCGTGGCAGGGTGCGGTGGGTGGTCACTGAGCAGGACAGGGCTGGTGAAGGTGGGCGAGGTCCAGGCGCCTGGTCTGGGGTGGCTGCAGGACAGGGGCTGGCGTGTGGGGTGGGGTGCTGGAGAGGCCGTTGGCAGGAGCAGCAGTTCACTCACATCCCAGCGGGGGGGGGGGGGGGGTGGAAGCTGCAGAGCCCCGGGCGAACCCCACCAGAGATGAAGGAAGGCAGCCCCCAGGCCAGCAGGGCCAGGAGGGTGGGGGGAGGCCTGCTGAGCGGAGCCTGGGGCACCCTGGGAACAGATGCACGCCTTGGGGACCCTGACGGAGCTCCTGGCTCTTGTGGGTGTCACAGTGGAGTGTTTGGGGCAAGAGGGAATCCAGAGCAGGAGGGGGCCTGGGGGCCTGAAGGGAGGCCTTGTGGCCCATTAGAGGCCAGCCTCCAGCCTCCCAGGGCAGGTGGCTTTCCCTGCGCATGGCTTGGCACGTCCCCTGCATTATCCCCAGGTCCCCAGCCACAGGCGCCCACAGCAAGCCAGCGGTTGGTGGCACAGCCTGTGTGTGCCACTGTGTGCTCCCTGGAGTGGCTCTGCAGGGTGGAGTGGCCCCCAGCGATTCCCCCAGGTCAGCCCCACAGAAACCCGCCCCTCCCCGGTCTCCTCGTGTCTGCAGGTGGCTCTCCTGGCAACTCGACCCAGGCCCCCAGCCCAGAGTGGCCCCCCACGCCAGCAGGGACCAGGGCTGCGCTCCTGCCAGGGGACGGGCCAGCCCCCCAGGACCCGCGCCCGCGGCTGAACCTGACCGGTGCAGTCAGGGTGCTCTGCGAGATCGAGAAGGTGGCCATCGCCATCCAGAGACGCTTCCTGCAGCAGGAGGCCATCCCGGAGTCCTCCCTGTACCTGGGACAGCCCTCCTGCAACGTGAGCAGCAGCAACCGCACCCACGTGCTCCTGGTGGCCGGCTGGGGAGAGTGCGGCACCCTCGTGCAGAGTGTAAGTGCCCGTGGAATGCACACGTGGGTGCACGGGCTGTGGTCAGCTGGTCCTCAACACGGGAGGCCAAGCCCCGGGCACATGGGGTTGCCCTGGAGGAACGTGCCATCTGTGACAGGATCTTGGCCACTCAGAGAGACGCAGCGGTGCAGGGGACCCCCTCAGGTGGGCTGGGGGTACAGGGCCATCCTAAGCTCTGTGGAGGGCCACCGGCTTCCCTGGGTGCCGGTCAGCTTTGGGTGGGAAAGGGGGCCTCTGGCAGGGAGGACTCTGGCACTGGGCAAGGGGAGCCCTTTGGGAAGGGTCTCCTCCTAGAAAGGGAAGGCCCAGGTGGTCCCATGGGGTGAGGGAGGTGGCCGCAGTGGCATTAAGGAGACAGGAAGCCCATGGAGGACTTCAGCTGTGGTCAGACAGGGCCGCGGGGCCCTGGCTGGCAGCACCCATGGCGGGGTGCCCGGCCCATAGGCCCAGGATGCTGTGTTAGGGGTGGGGCCCAGGGGACAGCTCGGCAGGGGGGCAGCAGCTGACCAAGGGGTTGAGGGCCGGGAGGGCGTCCCCACCAGGGAAGTCGGGCGAGAGATGGCAGTTCCTGGCATGAGGGCAGGAACCCAGGGGGCCTGGACTTTGTCCTTGGAGGCCTTGTAAATGATTCAAGGTCTTGTGTTTTCTAGAAAAAGGGGTGGGGGAAGGGCCACGTGCCTGATCCTCCCAACACCTGAGCAGACTGCGTGTGGCATGGCGCGGTGACGCTTGGTCCCCTGACACCGGGCCCAGGAGCATGAGCCATATTTAGGGCTGAGGCTGGTGGCTCAGCCCGTCTGTGGTCCAGTGAGGAGCGGTGCCCTGTGCTCTGCCCCAGGCCTGGACGGCCTGGAGGTGGGGTGGGGGGGGACCTCCCGCCTGGAGGGCTGGAGCTGGGCACGCTTTCTCAGAGGGACGGGGGCTGCGGGTGAAACCAAGAGCCACAGGCACAGGGTGGCTGGTGGAGGTTGACAGGGTGACATCCTGAGGAGAGCCTCAGACGCTGACCTTGGGGCTCAGCAAGGAGCCCAGCCCTGGGGAGGGGAGGCAGGGAGGCCCTGGAGGCCGGGCAGGACAGACAGGAGAGGTAGACCCACAGGGCAGTGTGGTGGTGGGTGTGGAGGCCGCTGGAGACCAGCAGCTGCGGCTGGGGGCAGGAGGGCGGGGTCAGCGGGAGCGTGGAGGCCACTGCAGAGTGTGCATCTGTACACAGGCACCGCATCTGTCCGCGCCACTCTGTTTTCTCAAAGCCCCTGGGCGAGGAGCCACCTGCGGGATCCCGGTGGCTGCAGAGACCCCTGCCCCCCCAGCCCCCACTGGCACACTCCAGAAGGCTCGTCTGGGTTTTGTTCATCTTCCTCCAGACGCTGGGGAGTCTCAGCAGGGGGCGAGGTGCAGCCTCAGCCCAGGGCCGCTGCGGGGAGTGGGCCGCTGAGGAGAGCCAGCAGCTCTCGGCAGCCCGTCGTGGCCAGGACTCTGTCCACTGAGCGAGAGGGTGGCCCTGGCAGAGGCGGCGGGTTCTCAGGCCAAGCTAGCACTGCCACAGGAGGCAGAGCAGGCATCGGGGTGCTAGCAGCAGAGGCCTGCGTCCCCCGGGGCGCTTCACATGCCCTGTGCCCCTGAGTCATGGAGGCTGAGTTCTCCGCCGGCCGGGCACCTGGTGTGACAGCTGCCTCCAGCAGGTTCAGGCACCTCGAGAAAGGGACTCCCGGGCCTCTGCAGGTCCAAGCTCGGAGCGCACAGGAGCTCCCGAGAGGTTGAGGTTTGCCGGAAGCTGCGCTTCCCAGGGACTTCCCTGCACACTGCGAAGGCCTGTGCGCAGCTGCAGGTTCTGCCTCCTCCTGCGGCCACGGCTAGAGGCAGAAGCCGAGACTTCCTGCTCTCTGTGGCAATTTACAGCAGGGAACGAGCATGAGGGTCTTACAGTTTTGGGGGTAAGCTTCAGAAAAGAACCCCAACACCAGAGCTGAGGGCCATAGCTCAGTCAGGGGCCGGCTGGGCCCTGGGAGCCACTTACGTCCCCGTTTGTGCCCAGAATGTGACAAACACCATGGTGAGGACCATGCTGAGGAATGACCTGTCCCCAGAGGGCATCATCCACCACCTGAAGATCCTCAGCCCCATCCACTGTGCCTTCCAGAATGACCTCCTGACGTCCTTGGGCTACGCCCCAGAGTGGGGGTGAGTGTCGGGCGCTCTGGCCACTCCAGGGCCCCGGCTCCTCCCTAGCACCTTGATCTTGGGGGCCTTTATGGTTTCAACCATCTGAGGCCCTTCCTTGAGGCTGACTGTATAAACAAACAGTGGCGGGGACTTGATGAATACCGCCAGCTTCCTAAATCCTGTCTCAGTCCAATTTAGGATAAACCAGAGGAGCTGAGTGTGCACCTCATCAAGCAGCAAGAAGGCCCACCTCTGGCTCGCAGGGCCTCAGCCTCCACGAGGCACCCAGGGGCTCCCTCCCCGCTGCTGTGAGGTCCCCGTCCCCTGTACCTGCCCAGGAGTCTCTGCCAACAAGGTGGGGGCTGACCCAGGTGGCCAGCTCTGCACGCACAGCCCCCATCTGCTCTACTGGGGGGTTCTCATCCATTTCCACACTTCCTTGAAGTTGCTTTTTTTTTTTTTTTTTGGTACCGGGGATTGAACTCAGGGGCACTTGACCTCCGGGCCATATCCCCAGCCCTTTTTTGTATTTTATTTAGAGACAGGGTCTCACTGAGTTGCTAAGTGCCTCGCCATTGCTGAGGCTGGCTTTGAACTCGCGATCCTCCTGCCTCACCCTCCCAAGTGCTGGGATTATAGGCGTGCGCCACCGCGCCCGGCTTGAAGTTGCTTTTGGGGGAGGCATGGGTCAAGGGTGTGGCAGAAGGAACCTCCTGAGTGCCACTCTCCTGCAGTGTTCACACCATCCTCGAGGACCTCCACGGCGCTGGGAATTTTGTCACTGAAATGCAGCTGTTCGTCGGAGATTCCCCCATTCCTCAGAACCACAGTGTGTCTTCCAGTGAAGACATCACCATCGAGGTGGGG
The DNA here is from genome assembly GCA_025594165.1 of Tamias sibiricus. Lineage (NCBI taxonomy): Eukaryota > Metazoa > Chordata > Mammalia > Rodentia > Sciuridae > Tamias > Tamias sibiricus. The sequence goes on along the minus strand of CM046668.1, from coordinate 3,821,571 downwards.
CTCTGCAGACAGAACAGCAAGCTCCGGGTGGTTCTCACGGAGTGCTGGGCCACCCCCTCCAGTAACGCCGGGGACCCTGTCACTTTCAGCTTCATCAACAACAGGTACGGCTCGGGGGGTGCTGCACCTGCTGCCCGCCTAGCCCTGTCGCCTGCCAGGGACTCCTGGAATTTCCAGGCCAACCCTGATGTGGACCCAGGTTCAGGGGACCTGGTGACTCCCACGGAGCCGGGGGGGGGGGGTGCGGGATGCAGACAGACACAGTCACGAGGGAGCCACCTGCGAGCGCCAGCAGGGCCTGCGCGTGCTGAGAAGGCCCGCTTCCTCCCTCAGCTGCCCCGTCCCCAACACCTACACCAGTGTGATCGAGAACGGCAACTCCAGCAAGGCCCAGTTTAAGCTGAGAATCTTCTCCTTCATCAACAACTCCGTGGTCTACCTGCACTGCAGGCTGCGCGTCTGCGTGGAGTCCCCCAGAGCCACATGCAGGATCGTAAGTGTCTGCGCGCCTCGAGTATGGCCGGCACCTGCTCAAGAGCTGGTGATAAGAGCTGGAGCTCGGGGACATCTGAGTGGGGACGCTGGGCCCTGCAGGTTGGTGCTGGAAGGAGGCGGTGCAGGCGGAGGCCCGGGGAGCGCTGGGGCACCTCGGGTGTGTCGCTGGCTGAGCAATGCAGGAGGCTGCGTTGCTCACCTGCTGTTCAGCAGCACCCAGCCTCCTCCTCCAGGTGGCTGGCCGGGCACTCAGGTGTAGAAGCGCTACTTCCCTCACGTGGACTCGGGCAACCTGGACGCACACTACCAAACATCAGACGCCGTGGCAGATGTCCCCTTCCTGGCCCAGCGTTCACGCAGGGCATGAATAGCTTTACCTCTCACTTCCCAGACCTTGCACTTGCTCTGAGCTTCAGAGCTGTTCTCTAGACCAGACGTAGGCAGAGTGACCGGTGTGTGGTCACCTGCTGTCCCAGGGGCAGACGGCTCTGTGGGCCTTTCTCTCTTCTGAAGGACGAGCTTTCTCCTGGGCTCCGCCCACACCTGTTGGCAGGCCGTGGGTAAGGGAAGAAACACCATGTGGCCAACTGAGTCAATGTCACCTTTTCTCAAACAGTAGACTGTCCTACAGGGACGGACGCTTCCCTATGACAGGAGCCGAGAGGTACACTCCTGTGCCCACCTGGACAATTTGGCCCTCAGAAGTCATGAGAAGGCCACCAGCCGCAAGGTCTCCTCTGCAGGAAGTGCCAGTGCTGTGCTCACGCGGCTCACCTGACACAGGTCCCCTAGGCTGCTCAGAATGGGCATCACACTCATTTCCAGGGGTGCCGTAACAAGGTGCCACCAATGGGACAGAGGACAAGTCAGAAGGTCACTGTCTCAGCTGAGTCAGACGTCCAACTTCCAGGTGTCGGCAGGGCTGCTTCCTTCTGGGGCCGTGAGGGAGTCTCTGCCCGGCCTCTCCCAGCCTCCACCTTTCCTCCTGTAGAGGCTGTTCTCTCTCTGTGCATGTCTGTTTCTGTGTCTGGGTGTCCCCTTTTTATAAGGACACCGGCCACACTGGATTAGAGTCCTGTGAGCCACCTGAACTTGAGAAGGCCCCAGTGACTGGGCTTAGGAGTCAGTGTTTTTGGAGGACACAGTGCCACCCATCGCAGGCAGAGTGGGCTGATGGCCCAGGCCCCAGCGCCAGGCAGCCTGTCTGTAAGGCAAAGGCACTAAGAGGAGCGATTGGTGGCAGTAGTCTTTGGAGGAGGCACGGGGGACTCAGCCTCCACTGGGGCGTGGTCTGCTTGGTGGGAGGGTCCAGGCCGGGGTCCTCCACCTGCCGGGCTGTTGTGCTCCGCTCCCTCCCTCCTGTCCCAGGCATGTGGCACCTGGGAGAGCCGCTGTCTGGGCTCCCTCTGCTCCCGTGCCCCGTCTAGACTTGCCCATCCAGTGGCCTGATGACCTGGAGGACAGAACCATCCCAGGCGACCGTCTTCCCCGAGACGGAGGAGTTAATTCCCTGTAGGTGTTGTGCCACTGATTTTAAACTTTTCTTCTTTAAAACAAAACACCAGAACTGCAATGATTTCCGGTCCCCGAGAAGCAGTAGAGGCTCCGCGGTGCAGCAGACTTCCTGGGGGCCCCTGGTTCGGGCACAAGGTGAGTCTGCATCTGGGTCTGGATAAACAGGGAAAGACCCCAGGAACCAGCGGGGAGCTCGGAGAGCGACTGCTTCCAGATGCAGAGCTCTAAGAGTTTCCTAAAAGACCCGGGGTAATAGACACAGCGGGGGCTGAACTCATCCTGGGGGTCCCTGTGAGCTCCGTGACCCTGGTCTCTACGTGTCACGAACCTCTGGGGAGACGGAGCTCGGAGGCACAGGGCTGTTTTCAGCTGGCCTTGGGGAGCCAGGGAGGTTTTCTGACCTGGGTGGACACGGTGGCATGAAGGGGTAGGGGCTCAAGGGGAAGGCTGTAAACAGGTGGTGCCACATTTTTGTGTGTGTGTGAAAAAGCTGTTTTATTCAGAAGATACAAAAAAGAAGCCCGGTGTTTCTATTCTCCCTCAGTATAAACTTCCCTCAGCCAATTACATTTCATGTATTCTCAAATTCTGTTTTTCAGGAAAATGAGTTCTTTTTAATGTGATCGATCAGATTTTATTTATTTATTTATTTATGGGTTTACTGGGGATTGAACTCAGGGGCACTTGAGCCACATCCCCAGCCCTATTTTGTATTTTGTTTAGAGACAAGGTCTCACTGAGTTGCTTAACACCTTACCATCGCTGAGGCTGCCTTTAAACTCGAAAACCTTCTGCCTCAGCCTCCTGAGCTGCTGGGATTACAGGTGTGCACCACCGTGCCCGGCTCCATCAGATTGTTTTTAAAAAAAGTAATGGTTTTGTGGTTTGATTACTAGGACAGAAACCACCACATGTCCCGGGCTTCCTTCTCTTCCCTTCCGTAGTGAGAGAGCCCGGGTGGTAGCTGACTCATGGCTCCCAGCCTGGTTCCAGCCTCCCTGGCAGCTAGGTGTAGCCATAGGAGTGAGTTCTGGCCAGTGACAGGCCCAGGGACAGTGGTGGCCACTTCAGGGGCACCCTCCTTAAAAACTATCCAGTGCCACCCTTTGTCCCTTATTCCTTGTCCCCTGTCCTGCTGCCTGGCATGCAAATGAGATCACCAGCAGCCATCTGGGACCATGAGGACCCTGGGGCACAGGGACCCAAGGCTACCGTGGAGCCAGGTCTGTGCTGAGAAGCAATGAACTTCCATTCTCTTTAAGCCACTTCTGCCCCACCACCCCGTCCCCTTTATTATTTTTCCTTTCTTGCTGCTAAACCCAGCCTGGGCTGGCTGTCCTTCTTTTTTGGTTCATCTCCCTCACCCTGATGATCTTCTCCTTCACCTTGATGATTTCCTTGGTGTTTCCCTGGGCAAGAACTTCTGGGTTTCAGATGCAGAGTGAGAGCTGGGGTCCGAGTGTGGCCCAGGACTTGGAAGCGAGGGAGCAGGAGAGAGCAGGAGAGAGCGGGAGAGAGTGGGAGAGAGCGGGAGAGAGCGGGAGAGAGCGGGAGAGAGCTCCTTACCAGTGCTTCTCGACTGCTGATTCTCATCCAAAGCATTTGGAAAACTAAAAAAATGAACACAGGAACCAGACCACACGCCAGACCCATGAACTCAGAATCTCTGCATTTGGGTCCAGGCCTGTGTAGGTTCTCTGATGACTGCTGGTCTAGGTTCTGGGATGGCATGCCTTTTCTACACTCTTCATTTTCTTAGATGGCTAGAGAGAATGGTCAGCCTGGGAACCCAGTAAGGAAAAGTACTTTGTGCACTGTGTTCCCTTTCTATTCATTCACAGATATTATATGGACTATTGTAACTAGTATGAAAATTTTTGGACTTGGAATTGGTAGAACTGAGTATGATTGTTAGGCTATGATGTATGAATTGTGAAGTCTTATGGAAATTACTAAATCTCCTGAAGACCATCCATCCATCAATCTATCCTCTATCTACACATCCATCCTTCCATCCATCATCCATCCATTCTTCCATACACTCATCCACTCACCCATCCATCTGTCCACTCATTCATTCACTCATCCACTCATCCATCCACTCTTCCATCCATCCATCCATTTATCCATCCACTCATCCATCCACTCATCCATCTACTCATCCATCCATCCATCCATCCACTCATCCATCCACTCTTCCATCCATCCATGCATCCATCCACTCATCCATCTACTCATACACTCATCCATCCATCCTTTTATCTGTCCGTCCACATATTCACTATTCACCCACCTACTATGTGCCAGGCCCTCTGTTTTCCCTGGTAAGATGGAAGTGGTAGCGAGCTGCCCTACCTACATCATAAGGTTGTGAGTGTCCCGTGGGGCTATAGGAGGAGCAAAACCTCTGTGTGAGGCTGATTTGTGGACTTCCTGGATTCAGAACCTGACTTTGGCACTTGGTGATGGGCATGCTGGGTATTACCTGTGCCTCATTTTCCTCACCTCTGCACTGGGGATAATGACAACTCCCACTTCACTCAGAGCCTGGCCATCTGAGTCACTGGACAGCGGTCTGTTGCCATTCGTAACTGGAGGCACTGCATTGGCATATGCGGCACAGACAGAGTGTAAGAGTTCAGCTCGAAAACAAGGGCTCAGATGGTGCATTTTGCTCATCGTTCTTGCTCTTGGCAGTCTTAGCTTTCCTTTGGTTAATAACTGTCACGGGATATACAGAAAATAATTTAAACACAGAATCCCACAGCAGTGGGGACTTTGCCACACAGTGACAGTGCATGTTAGCAGCAGCACCATGGGAGCCTGCAGGGCTGAAGAGAGGCCAGAGGCCAGATGCCTTCCGGACCCTTCCTCTGTCCCTGCCTTCACCACCTCCACTGTAGGGAAGAGGTGCGACCGGCCTCCAGGTCTGAGGCTGCGTGAGCTTGCACCCCTGCTGCCTCCTGAGCTGGCCTCTGCTCCAGCTCTTGGTCCTCCCTCCCTGCTCCCAGGGAGCTGGGCTGGCTCCTCGGAGGGTCCACTCCACGGCAGCCCTTCTTGTGTCCTTGGTTGCTGGAACAAATCTCCACAACTGGGTGGGGGGCGGGGGCTGAAAACAGCAGACCTCCTGCCCAGCTGGAGGCCTGGAGCCACAGTGTGAGCAGGGCTGCCCCTGAGACCAGCGGAGGCGCGGCTGCCGCCCGTTCCTGGCCTGGCCTCTGTCTTCAGGTGTCCTCCTCCCGTGTCTCCGCCCCCGCGGGGCCATCCTCTCATCAGAACGCTCATGGATCGGGCTGGGCCGCCAATCCCAGTGACCGTACCTTCCCTAGTCGCATCTTACCTGCAGACCAAGCTCTTCCTGCAGCACGGGGAGTGGGGACTTGGAGGTGTCTTGTGCTGGCACAGTTCAGCACCTGGCTCAGGGTAGTGACCGTATAAGGAAGAATGCATTTTGTCTTTCTCTGGGTGGGTGCTACCCACAAATAATCCCTTAGCATCAGAAGTTTTGGAAACCGCAACGGCCGTTGCTTTAGCAGATGGCCCGCCTGTTTCACGCTCTCTGGAGCACCACTTTGCAAAGAGGTGGTGGACAGAGGGTGCGGCTGATGGCCACGGCATGCACACACAGCCCGGTGGGAGGGTCTGGAACAATTATTGAGGCTGCTCAGAAGTGAGAAGGCTGGGCCTCCCCGGACAGTGACTGAGCTAAGACTCTGAGCTCTAGGAGAGGCCTGTCCTTCCTGGGCCTACTCAGGAAGGTGACAGGAGGGTCTTTGACTCTTTCCCTCTCTGTCCCCTTTACAAAAGCCCTAGTAGCTCAGTGTCTTTGCAGTTGTTTGTGTCCCTCACACACCCTGCACTGACACACGCTCTGCCTGCATGACCCTGCAGGACCCGCGCGCCCCTGAAGGGGGGGTCCTGCCCAACGGGCACACCCCCGAAGCATGTGCCAGATTGGGATAGACATTCCTAAGGGCTTGCTGTCCGCCTCTAACGTAACTCGCATGGACCCAGAGCCCTTCTTCCTGGGCTGTGTGACCAGGGGCCGCCTGGCCTAAGCACCCCACTCTGAGCAGACTGACTTAGTGGGTCAGGCAGGAATATCTGGGTGCAGGCAACGGAAGCCCAGCTGGGCGGTGGAGTGGAACAGGGCGGACGGTCCGGGCTGGCTCTGGCTCCGTGGCTTTGCAGGAGCCCATCTCCTTCTGTCTGTGTCTCCAGCATCCTCGGTGCATGCGGCCCCCTTGTACGGCCAAGAGGAGCCCTCACTTGCTCCTGGCCAAGAGGAAGGGGAGGGCCACTCTTGTGCCCCTGGAGTCTGGATGGAGGGCCAACCATGCAGCGTCCAGGGAAATGGCCGGCCAGGGCCCGGGGCCTTGGGTTCCTTGGGAGGTCAGGGTCGACGCAGTGGGCAGGAGGTTCCAGGGTGTTCCTGCTCCTGGGGGATCTGGTTGTCCACTTGCAGCTGGCTCGCCGTCCGGGGACCCCAGGGGAGCCCTACAGCACGCTGGGACAGCTCCGCCGACGGCACCACAAGCAGCTGTGCACGGGAAACCCAGAGCAGCGAGGACTCTGGGCACTGCCCCGAGCACGGGGTGGGGGACGGGCAGCTGAGCGCCTCTGGTCACCAGGAGGCTCGCTCCCAGCCACGCCTCGCGGCTGAGCTGCGGGTGCCCCCTGCAGGGGCAGGGCAGGGCTGGGGGACTGTGGCCTGGGCCACAGCTGTGACCCTGCTCTAGGCACCTCCGACTCATGCTCACGGGCTGGGCCACCTCGCAGCCGGTGGTCAGGCCTCTCCCCTGGGGTGCCGGCGTGGCTGGGGCCGGCAGAGGCCTGCATCTTTCTCAGGCAGTGTGGCGAAGTTCACAGAGCACCGGGCAGCGGTGCTGACATCACGTGTGGTGGCATGTGGCGCCTCTACCCTGCGGTACAGCCACCTCCTCTCTGGTTCCAACACAGCTCCGCCCCTGGAGCCAGCTTCTTGCCCAGTAGCCGGCTCTGCTCTCTTGCCCTGGACCCTGGAAGCCGCCCGTTTCTGGCTTGGCCTGTTCCAGAGTTCCTGCAGACAGGGCCGTGTGACGCGTGGGACGGCTGTCACGCACGTGACGTTTTCCACTCTGCTGCAGCGAGTCAGCTTCCTCCTCCCCGGGCCACGCTGCCCGCGGGGCTGGACCGCAGCTGCCCGCCTGTTCGCGTGTGGGAGAGACACGAGGCTCTTTCCGCTGTGCGGCTGCCGTGACGGACGCCGCTAGGGACTCGGGTGTTTGAGCAGCTCCGAGTGTTGGCTCCCCACCCTGGGAGGAGGTGGGTGTGCGTGGGTGGCGCCAGCGCAGCTGCACAGGAGCAGGCCGCGCCCTCCCGGGCTGTCCCCTGCTCCTCTGGCCTGCCAAGGCCCGCCGCTCTGGGAGGGGACTCCCGCAGGCCCGGCCCAGGCCCGCACGGCTCCGGCCTCCAGCCAGGGCGCGTCCAGGGCTGGGCTGGCCGAGCTGTGCGCGCTGCCGCACGCTCACGGGCTGTGGCCCGCCTGGCCGTGGCAGCCCGTGGGCACACAGGCCTCACCTCTGCCGGCTTCGGCTCCCTCACACCCAGCTCATGCTTGAGGAGCGGCGGACGCGGGCAGCGCCTGCCGTTCCTGCAGGACGCGCCTCCCCCAGCAGCTCCAGGGCTGGCCACGGCGCCTCCCGGCCTGGCGGCCCCTCACCCCACGCCTGTCTCACCCACAGGCGAGTGTCCAGGTGCAAAGCCAGGCCTGGGGACCGGCTACGTCGTTCTCCTCGTGGTGGCCGGCTTTGCCGTGGTGGCCGGGGCGGCAGCCTTTCTGACCACGCGCTACCGGAAACTGACTGGAAAATACGACTTCCGCACGCAGCCAGACCGCGCCAGCTACCAGGTGTTCCCTGAATAGGAGGCCCGCGGACCTGGAGGTGGGTCAGAGGGAGGCCCCGAGGGCCGAGTCCTGCCCCGTCGCCCCGGTGACAACCACGCAGGCCTGGCAGGGGGCAGGTCTGTGGGTGTCACGTTGTGTGCTCTCTAGCGAGACGCGTCCTCGCCTCCTGGAAAAGCAACTTTCGTGGCCAGAGAGAGGAGTGGGCCATGGCACATCAACGCTGGCTTGACCGAGGGCGCGTCGCTGCCCCCAAGAAGCCAGAGGCAGTGCAGTGCGGGGTGGTGGGAGCAGCCCAGGCGCCGGCCCCAGTCCCAGTGCTGCCTCTCCATTGCTGGGCTGCCTCGGGCAGGCTCCCAAGCCTCTCTGTGCCTCGGTTTCCTCCTTTGTGAAGGAGAGCGATAAGTCCAGTCACACGAGGGGCATGAGAGCTGAAGGGGAAATGGCCAACGGGCCTCCCCAGGCCTGGCTCACCCCAAATTCTGAACACGCCAGGGACTGTTCTCAGTCATGTCCCTGAAGATGTGTTCTCATGGGGACCAGGCTTCGTGCAGGGGTAGGTCACCGAGACACCTGCTGTGGCCGACACTCGTGACCTAAACATTCAGAGCTCTGAGCGCGAGGATGCCTTTCTGGTCCGTCTCATGGACCTTCTGGGCAGGATCCGAACACCGTTCCCCTCTACAGAGCATGGTATTGGGGGGCAGCCTGCACATACCCCGCCCTGTGCTGGGGGCTGCCCGGAGATGACCTGCAATGACTAACGCAAGCTACAAGCTGGGCGAAGCGCTGTTAACTGTGTTCTTTAGGGAATAGTGACCAAAACTTCTGTGCATTTCCATAAGGATATCTCCACCCATGGTGGTGTGAAGCCTGCTGACTCGGAGGGCCGCTCTGTGACGGGGCAGGACTCCTTCCCTGCATGCAAACTGACCCAGGTGTCCCCTTCCCCACGCAGGTCGCTGTGAGCCAAGCATTAGCAGGAGTGTACCCGTGTGGCCCTCTGTGCCAGCGTTAGGATGAGCCCCAAGTCGATGACGGCAGCCCCTCCGATCCCCACGAGGCCGTCCTGTTGGAGATGTGGGCAGAATGCTGGGAGAGCCCCGGGCCCCAATCCCAGCCCAGACACCGCCCTCCATCACCCAAGCCACCTCCACACCCCTAGCCCTCCCAGGCCCTCGCCAGCCAAACTGGTCCACGTGACCCTGGCTCACCGAAGCCCCTGGCCAGCATGCTGTCAGTCCCACGGCTCTCCACGTTGGAGAGAGATTTGACAGTCCTTGCGAAGCTCCTTTCCAAATAGCTCCATCTTATAAATGCATCGATGATGCTATTGTTAATAGTTGTACACACACTTCAAATTTTCTTCCGCCTTCCTAGCAGGTCATTTTTATTTACAAAACAGTGATTCAGAAGACACTCGATTAATATGAAAATTGTTCTATAAGTAAAAATGATGTTACACACACACACACACACACACACACACACACACACCACTCTTATGTTTCCAAACGTGCTCATAGCCGTGTTTCATGTACTCCACCTGGGGAGGAGATGTGTACTCATTGCACTATGAGGAGGCAGAGGACGGGTATCACAGGTATGCACTGAGGGTCACAAGATGAATAAACAGGAAGTGGGTCTAGAACGTAAGTATGTTAGTCTAGATTTTTTCCTTTACCCTCTGCTAAGAGACACTGCTTTTCCCCTTATTTGAAACAAAGTAGAATTGACCAGAAAGCTAACATCTGGAAGTACAGTGTTTTCCCTCAGTGAACTTAGAACTATACCAGGGTCTTTGATTTCAATTCTTGACAGTAATTTTGCTGAATATAATTAACTCTCACAATATTTGGGAAAGGAGCCTTTTGATTTATTGGGTATTCTCAGAATAAGAGGAACAGGGGGCGACGTGTGTGGGTGGCGTTCTGAGCAGGCAGGACAGACTGCCTCGTCGCTGAGACGGGCGGGTGTGTGGCCTCCCCATCGGGCGTGCTCTGAGGGCCGGTCTCCTGGGGAGAGCAGGAGCACACCTCTGGCCCTTCCTGAGCGGTGCCCACTGGTCCTGGCATCACCGCAGTCCTTGCCATTTGCATTTCTTGGGAATGAGCGTGGGACGTTGGGGAGCCCAGGTTCTGAGCGCCGTGACTGGGTGGCTTTTGGATTTCAGATAAAGTAGTTGGCTTGTATTTTAAAACCCCACCTTTCAAACTTCACCTGCAGTTTTTATGTAATTCCAATAAACATGCTATTTCCATTTCCTTGTGTTTTCTGTAATCGTGAACCCCCTCCCCCTCCTTGCTTCCCGCACCCACTTCTCGGACAAGCTCTTCCTGAGCAGCCGCAGCCCCAGGCCCCGAGCTCAGCCTCTGGGCACAGCAGCCTTGCCCTCGGGGAGCGCATGGGGAGGGAGCCCAGGGAGGAGCTGAGAGAGGCGAGGGCACGGTGCTGTGGGGTGTCTCTGACCTGTCCATCCCTCATCCATCTGTCCGTCCGTCCATCAAGCTGTCCATCCATCCATTCACCCATCTGTCTATCTTGTTCAACTGTGCACATGTGTGCCCATCATCAAGCACGAACAGGTGTCTCTACCCTTGTGACCATCCAGCCACCCACTCACCCACCTACTTATCTTCCCTCCACCTGCTCGTCCATCCATCCATCCATCCACCCATCTATCTATCTTGTTCTACTGTCCACACGCGCCCATCATCAAGCATCAGCAGGTGTCTCTACTCCTGCGACCATCCACTCACCCAGTCGTGCACCCCCTACTTATCTTTCCTCCACCTGCTCGTCCGTCTGTCCATCCATCCATCCATCCATCCATCCATCCATCCATCCATCCATCTATCCATCTATCCATCCATCCATCCATCCATCCATCCACCCGTCCATCTGTCCATCCATCTTTTTGTTCTACTGTCCGCATGCGCCCATCATCAAGCATTAGCAGGTGTCTCTACTCCTGCGACCATCCACCCACCCAGTCGTGCACCCCCTACTTATCTTTCCTCCACCTGCTCGTCCATCCGTCCATCCATCCATCCATCCATCCATCCATCCACCCGTCCATCCATCTTTTTGTTCTACTGTCCGCATGCGCCCATCATCAAGCATTAGCAGGTGTCTCTACTGCTGCGACCATCCACCCACCCAGTCGTGCACCCCCTACTTATCTTCTCTCCACCTGCCGTCTATCCATCCATCTGTCCATGTTCTCCCCACCCACTCATGAATCCACCCATCCATCTAACCAAGGGATGCCTACCGCGTCCCACTGACATCAGGAAGAAAAGAAGGACGAGATGGAGTCCTTGCTCCCACGTGTTCACAACCCAGCTGAAGAAAGCCCACTGTGACTATGACATGCAGTAAAGCCAGGGAGGCCTCGGCAGGTGGGAGGGAGAGGAATAGGGAAACGCTCGTGCGCTCACGTGGCCTCAACATGGGAGGGTCTGGGATGCCACCGACTCGCAGCTGCTGTTCAGGAATGTTCTCAGCCTGTGCACTGCTTCTAGCTTAAGGCCTCTGATTCCAGACTCTGCTGGCAAGGCTCAGGGGATCCAGTCCAGAGACAGGAGGAGGAAGGAAGGTCTTGGGTGTCTCTGATGCAGATGTCACCCTGGGTTGTGCAGTGAAACAATGTGGCGCCAAACTTCAGGGCCTTGGAGTCTCCCAGATGATGCCCTCCCAGAGTGGGTGGCCTGGGCCACCCCATCACAGAGGCGATTGTGTGGGACCATGCAGATATTTTCATGTTCAAACCCTTGTTCTAATTCCTTTGGGTATGAGCGTTCTCCCTCAATGGCCGAGGACTTGGAGATGTTATGCAGCTGTTATGGCTCACATGTGAGGTTTCCTCAAAAAGCTCCTGTGTGAGACAGTGCAAGAAAGTTTAGAGGTGAAAAGATTGCATTATGAGAGTCTTAACCAAATCAGCACATTAATTCGCTGGTAGGGATTAACTGGTGGTAGCTGTAGGCAGGTAGGGTCACAGGGGGTGTACCTTGGCGGTGTATATTTTGTCCTTGGTGAGGAACTCTCTCTGCCTCCTGGTGCCGTGTCCTGAGCTGCTTTCCTCCTCCACCTTCTGCCCTGGTGTTCTGCCTCATCTCGGACCCAAAACAATGGAGCCAGCTGTCTATGGACTGAGGCCTCTGAAACCATGAGCCCCAAATAAACTTTTCCTCCTCTAAAATTGTTCTTGTGAGGTATTTTGAACACAGAGGTGAAAGAACTGACTAAAACAGCAGCTTTTCCAAAGATGCATGACTCGTGTGGGGGTTGGGATGTAAGGTAAATCCACCCGGTCATCAAGTCCGTGCTGTCGTGCTGCCCGTGGGAACGGGAAGGAGGCCCTTGGTGGATCTTACAGAGCAGAGCACCTCTGAGGCATGGAGGTGGGCCTGGGGTTCCCTGAGGCTGGTCGGTCCTTGCCTGCTGGGTTCTGTGTCCCTGGAAGTCCTGACCCGCAGCACCACCTGGGGCCCAGGGTCTCAGGCCGTGACTCACTCTATAGCCGAGGGTCTGATGGAGGTGGCAGGTATGATGAAGGAGAAAGGTCTGATGGAGGTGGAGAGTCTGATGGAAGAGCTTCTGTTGGAGGTGAAGGCTCCACAGAGGTGGAGGATCACTGGAACCGTCCGGGGTCCTCTTGCCATGGCTGCAACTCTCCACGATGTCCACTAGATGGAGCCCTAAGCCAGGGTGTGCATCTGAGCTGCAGGGTCCCTTTGTTTCTGTAGCAACCACAGCCCCAGCTCCTCTTGTTCTTTTTTGCCTGGTTTGAGCCTTTTGTCTGAATCTGACAGTGATGCTCAACGGGCCATGGGGTGCTGGGCTGTGTCTCTGCTGGGGGGCGCTCGGGAGGCCCTATCAACAGCTGAGAAGGAGATGCTGGACTTTGAGGTGGAAGTGAGCCACTGCGAGTGACCAGGAGTGCAGGAGCAAGCGCGGCCTGGGCAGTACCGGCGTGGACTCTGCCCTCCACCTGGGTTCCCAAGGGAAGGAGACCCTTCTCCCCTTCCCGTTTCTAGGACAGGGCGGCTGAGCAAAGTTCCAAGACTTCCTGCCCCTGTCACACGTGGCAGGCCTGGCCAGGGTGTCCTCACTCCATGCTCCTTCTCTGAAAAGACAAGTCTCCGCTCCTCCAGGCAGAGCGACGTCAGGAAAGATGCCACAGCATGAACACAGCGCCGGGCCCCGGGGTGGGCTGGGCACAGATCAGCCCAGAACCTGCCTCCCTTCCAGGACCCTCGCTGCTAGGGGGAGCTGTTACAGGGCTGGGGTCTTCTGGGAAACTGAGGCAGCACAAAGACCCCTCTTCAAGCCCCGATTCTTGTGATCAAGTCAGAAAGATTTCAGGCATGCCACTCAGAGTAACGGGCATGGGTTTAGTGAAGGGGTAGGAAAAGGGAACGGGGACACTCTCAAGGAGAGAGCGGGTCCTCTCAGAGAGGAGAGGGACAGCATGACCCTCCTGCACTCCAGTTTTATTGGGGATGCCAAAGAAGGTTCCAGAGAGTCCTGCCCAGGTCCACCTCCTGACTTTGACTGACAGGAGGATGACATCAGACTTTCCAGTCCCCACTGCCATGGCAACTCTAGGTCACTTTGGCCTACACCGACTGGTTCTGGGAGGAGCCATCCTTGTCTCCCTGAGTTCCAGGTGGAAAGGGTCACAGAAGTGGGCTCAGGAGCTGTCACCACCCTCGCCAGAGCAGCGGGCCATCAGGAGCTTGTTGGGGTGAAGCAGCATGGTGACACTGTGATGCCAGCCCAGCCTCCTGTCCAGCAGCCCTGTCCTTCCTCGGACATCAGCCTGGCCTTGTCCCTGCTAACCTGCCCCCGAGGAGGCCAGGTGGGACAGCCCTGTCAGAAAGGCCCGGGGACAGCCTGGCTGCGGGCAGAGCCCAGTCCTCCACAGACGCAGCACCCCCAAGTCAGGGGGCACATGGGCACACGTCAGTGAAGTCCCACAGAAAGGATCCAGGCCGTCCCGTCTCGGGGGAGCCAACAGCGGGGTTTCTGGGGCAGGCAGGTGGCAGGGCCCCTGTGCAGAGGCAGCAGTCAGCTGCAGGTCTGCAGCAGGGACTGGGGGTGAGGCCCATTCCTGGTGTGGGCACAGGCAAGATTTCTAGTGCTGACATCTGGTGACCTTCCGTCGTGTGCCGGGCAGTTCGCACAGACCACACATGGAGGGGCGGCCTCCTGTGCCCCGACCCCTCAGCCAGAGACAGCGGAGAACAGGAGCTGCCGGGGAATTAGTCAGCGTCCTCCAGAGGAACAGAGTCCGCAGGAAGCAGAGTTATCAAAGGGGACTTCTCAGGTTGGCCTACTGACCAGAAGCTGGACAGTCCGCAATGGCCGTCGGCAGGCTGGAGAGCTGGAGGAACCCAGCTCAGTCCCAGAGGCTGAAGCCCCAGAACAAGAGGGGCCAACGGTGCTGCCCTAGTCTGAGACCAAAGCCTTCTGGGGAATCACTGGCAGAGTCCTCTTCAGAAGACAAAGAAGCGAGAGTCTGATATCCTCAGAGGATCGCAGCAGCAATCAAGAACCGGTTCAAGAAAAATCGAGCTTGCATCTGCTGCTGCTTTCTTGTTTTTCTTTTATTCCATCCAAGTCATCATCTTATTGGATGGTGCTGCCCACGCTTAGGGAGGGTCTCCATTTCAGTTGGCTATCCCACATGCCAATCATTCCTAGACACACCCTCACCAACACACCCATAAGCCTCTTAATCATGGGCATCTCTTAAGCCAATCAAGTTGACAATTCAGATTAACCATTAGGCCAGGTCATCCACCGGTGTTGGCAGGCCAGGCTTTTCACACAGCACATAGACTGGAGCACAGGTGGCCACAGCCAGCTTGTGGGTAGAAATGAGGCCTGGAGAGGCCTGGCTCACTGCCAGAGCTGGGCACCAGGCTGCCCAGGACTGAGCCCCAGAACACCAGGCAAGAGTGTTGCTGTCCATCTCTGGGGACTGGCCCCAGGGCCCGGGACTGGGCTGAGTCTGCCTGGACCTGGAGTCTCAGATGAAGGAAGGAAAGCCATGGAGACCAGGACCCTGCTGGTCACTCTTGTCCCCAGCACATAGCTACCAGCCTGCTCCCTTCTAAGAGATGGCACGGTGACGCGTGTGAGGCAAATTCCTCCCGTAAAGGGCAGGAACCAACTGCATCCTCTTCCACAGAAGCTCGGCCAGGGCCTCTTCAAGGGAGAGAAGGCGTGCCAAGGGTCCCCGGAGCACCCTGAGGACAGCCGACTCTCCAGAAAGACACCCTCTTCTGTAACGAGGGGACAGGTGAGAGTCGGCAACTGAGATGCATGCAGGGAGGAGGCCAGGAGAGACTCAGCCTCCAGTCCCTCTCTAGGGGGCTCCTCAGATAGCACTTGATTGTCCCAGCAGTGATGTGTGACAACCCAGAGGGAGCACTGCGAACCAGGCGAGCCCAGTGTCCAGGGTGACTATAGAGGT